>OOFC01051134.1:0-18927 GCA_900323345.1 Pseudochromis fuscus
TACAGTTCAATAGCTGAAGACAGGAGTGCATTGAGTTAATACCAGTATTTGTATTTACAATCACCACACATTTTGATTGTATCACTGTTGCATTGTTCAATGATGTGTCATTGTTCAGTAAACAGAGTGAGGAGTAGCTCCATGCTAAAAATAAGATTTTTGCTATACAGTCGCCTCATTGTATCGTAAATGTCACCATGGAAATGACTACTCAGTGACATTGTTCATTGGAGTCAATGTGCGTCACGTTACTATGCATGTTTCTGACTATATGACATCACTGAGGTGTATCAGGAGAGAGAACACCAGTGGGCCTGAAACAAAGCCAGGGCTTTTTCTTTTAGCTCCACTCTGATAATGTGTGTGTGTGTGTGTGTGTGTGTGTGTGTGTGTGTGTGTGTGTGTGTGTGTGTGTTTAGTTGGACAAAAGGTCGGGATGGCTGTGATTGCTTTCAATTGAGGCCGAGAAAATTTCTCCCCAGGTCCTGTGGCTGTTTCTTTCTTTTTTTTTTTGTTTTTCATAAATACCCTATTGAGAATAAAACACCCACACATGCAGTCCAAAAACATACACAGACATGTACACTTTGTACTTGTGTCGTATACACACATGATCTGCCTGTGTGTCTGTGAGTCAGGAGTGTTTTATATAAGAGTGAAGTCTTTGTATGAGCCGTACAAAGACCTCAAAGAGTGTGTGAACTGTAGCATAGTTTCATAACCTTGTCACGGCGAGTCAAAGAAGAGCTGGCTTTTAACTGAGGAGATGACTCCAATACAGCGACAAGAAGAAGAAAAGTACACTGACAGGTCCTGTAGTGTCCCATTATGGTGTTTAGTCAAGTACTAGGATCTTTTCTGCACTGTGTTGACAAGTGACAAGTGAACCTTCTAAAACTGTTTTTGTTGAAGTGCTTTCACCTGAGAACTCACTGATATAAGCATTAAAGAGTAAAGTATTGTGCTGTTTGGAGTGTGACCTTCTGTAGTCAATGTGACGCTAGCTGATGGGATTTCCATGCATGCTGCACATAGTGATGAGGTCTAAAAGGCCCTGGGGCAGACAACACCAGGGTCACAGCAATTTCATAGGGGGCCTTCATAACTAATCATAATTGTTCCTATTATGACATGAATGCAGTGTAAGTTCACACTCATACAGACACACTCCATCTTTCTTCCTCGTCCACTCAGACAAGGATATGTGTAAGTAGACTCACCTGACACAGAAGTAGAGGACAATGGGACCAGACTTCTTGGGGAATTCATGTTCTAACACCCTGCGGTCCAGCTGCAGCCAACTGAAATGGCCCCTGATGAAGCCAAACAAACCAAAGAACCAATCAACACCACGATTCAGAGAATATTCAACAAAGATTAGACAACAGTTCACCCCAATGACACACAACATGTTTCCCCATTCTTCTTCTTTTCCTGTTCCAATTTCTCCCCCTCTGCTCCCACCCCCACCCCACCTCGCATCCCCTCTCCCTCTTTTTTTTTCTCTCTTTCTGTTTCCAACAGAGAGAAAAACTGCAGAGACAGCTTGTCACCCTGGTTACCCTGCATGGTCTCCAGAGCAACTGAGCAACATCTCTCTCAAACTCTCCCTCCTTCTCTCTCTTGTCTCTTGGTCCCTCTCCCTTCTCCCCCGCCGCCATCACAGACTCTTTGACCACTGTGGTCAAAGCCGAGGCGGCGTCTGCTCTCCCCAGGCGCACGTAACAAATCTACACATCATAGAATCGACCCGGGGGGACGAGGACTGCAAAGCGGATGCTGCTTTGCTGGGCTGACACTGGCTACAGTTTGTGTCACAGCCATGTAAATGCCATAGAGCAGAGGTCAGTCTTGCTTGACACGAGTGGGTACATGAGATAAAACAAAACAGTAGAGAGACGGAAAGGCCATGCCGATGTTTGCCTGTATGTAAATCATGGGCATGCCTGCATGACTATCATGCTATGCTGCTTCTGTCTTTCTAGGTCACAAAACACAATAAAACTAATTTGAATGTCATTTTTGCATTTCAAGCACAGCCTTCTGGCAGACATACTGTAGACTCATGATCTTTGCTAGCCCGGAGCAAGACAATCATAACCTCATCAGAACATCAAAAGCTTTTGTAACGAGGGATCGTGTCATACATCAGTTGATGGTTTAATGTGATATTCATGAAGATAGGGATTCTTTGTTTTTCAGAGAATGGTAGCAGCAATACTGGGAAAGAAAACCGACCCATTTTTAATCGAAAAACAAGAAACCTATAGAACAGCAGTGTAAAGGTGTTTTTTTTTCAATTTAAGACCCACATCATACTTTATTTATATTATGATATGACCCACAGGTTCCATTAACAACTCCCACTGCAAGTATCAGAAGTGCTAGGAATATTATTACAGTGTTATAGACCAGAACTGACAAACCCAATAACAAAACATCAGAGTTTAGTAGTCCTGGGCTACTCATGCACCATTTGCACTGTAGTTTTAAGCTGAGTTCATGTTTGAAATGTGACTTACGTTTCATCTGTGTATGCAATTCCAAAGTACTCCTTCTCCTTGAGGTTGAAGTGAGAGGCCACGAGGTCCAGCAAGTCCTTAGCCATCAGCTTGGGCTGCAGGGAGATGGATTGCGTTAGCTTTTGATTGTTTTTACCCGTTACAACTTGCCTTGTGTGTAAGTGTAGCAGTTTATCACACTGTACTTCCACTGGAACGGGCACATGTGGTAAAGCTTTATGGTAATGTATTATCAGCTATTGATTTACCGCAGTGACTAAGCATTTTGACAAACACCGGGGAAAAGAGGAAAAGAGCGAGAGAGGAGGAGATAAATGAGAAAGAGAGAAAGAGAGAGAGAGAGTGCGAGAAAGATGGATGGAGTGTGTGGATGTTGCTGACAGTGCAGGTACCCTGCCCTTCCCCTCCCTCCTCTCTCCTCTCTGCCTTTCTGACCCACACCTCCACTGCAGAGTCATGGCTCTGGGCTGAACCAGTGTATTGCAGAGAGAGCTGCAGCTAGCACAGCGGCTTCCTAGCTAGCTCATACTGTGGGAAACGTGCCCCAGCTCTATTTGATGAGATCCTCCATTCATCACAGCACCCAGAGCATGCAGATCATCTTAAACCCAGGCAGAGGCCAGGGACTGCTGCCATATGCTGCTGGTTTGTCACATCCTGAGTAACAGTACGCCCGACCCTGAGGTTAACCATGGGGTGTGTCTTGCTGCCTACATTTACAGACACACACACACAAGCCCATGCAGGACTTACATACAGCTCATTCCCATCACACAGAAGGAGCACATGTCATGCTGCATAGGATAAAATAAGATGGGAGAAACACATATTGTGTGAAACCAAATACGTGCACACACACACGCACACACACGCGCACACACACACACACACACACACACACACACACACACACACACACACACACACACACACACACACACACACCACACACACACACACACACACACACACACCAACACACACACCCACACACACCCCCCCCCCCCCCCACGCCCCCACCCCCCCCCACCCACACCCCCAGGTAAATGCCCACACACACGCACACACACGCGCACACACACACACACACACACACACACACACACACACACACACACCACACACAACTACAGCACAGTACCATGGTATTCACAGAATCTCTTCCTCATGTCCTGCACCATCTACTCACTGCACACTGCACAGCTACCACTTCAGTGTCATAAGCTAGTGAGAGCTATTTAAAGAGAAGGAGGTGATGTCATGCAGACAGCAAACACACACACACACACACACACACATACACATACACACACACATGCGCGCACACACACACGCACTCACACACACTCACACATCTCCACTGACCTAGATCCCGTATAAGCATGACGCCTACAGTGATCCTGCTACACATAAAGGCTCTGGAGAGATCGGAAGTGAAAGAGAGAGCTTGAGGTGAAGGTACCATATAGGCTGATTGTTCCTTCTAATTATCCCCATGTATCAGGCAGTGTAGAATAGAAAACAGCAGGCTACTGTACCAGATGATTTTGTCTCTCTGTTCCTTTGATGTAATCCTAAAACAAATCCCAACAATGCCGGGAAAACAACAACTACAAGGTAAAGGAACATTGAGGTTCTTTACCCTGGAGCATATTTACTGTAAGAATAACAAGCCTGCATATTTAAGATCAAGAGTGTATTACATCTGTATTTATTCTATGGCTATATGTCATTTATAAATCCCAAAGCAGTGATAAAAGTGCTGAACTCCCCTGTGTTTAAATCCTGATCTGTGTGACTCAACAGAAATTGGTACTTTCATTCACAGCGACTCTGATTGGCTCTCCAATTTCTCCAAATGAAAGAGCTCAACACTTGACCCCTTTGAAGTGCTTGACACATATTAGATGTGGAAATTTTTAGGTCTGGAAAGAGGCTATCTTTAAAGTATTAACAGTAATATGTGTTTTGGTTCAGTTTAAGAAACATACCAGTGGTGGTCTTTCATTACCTCACAGCAGTCACAACTGCCTTGGCAACAATATCAATTAAACAGCATCCATGCCACCATTGGGTAACAAACATCGAACAAGGGGAAAGAGACACATGGTTAACCAGTGTTAAGATGATGTGGAGATAAAATAAACTCTAGATGCACCCCTAAACATCAAAAGTGCCTGATGAAAAAGACACAGAGAGCATTCCTGTCAGGTTAGAGCTTCTTGCCTCAACACTGTTATGAATACCAAGCAGACTGTAAAAAAAAAAAAAAAAATCACACTGGCAGCACTGGATGGTGTAATTGAGTTTGTTTCCCTCTTCAAGTGACGATCCCCACCCTTTCCACAAGCATGCACTGCAGCTTATCTGTTAGAATGCAGATACCAGATGTGTAATAATGTTGTGAAAGATACCAACAGCGATACAGACAGTGAATGACAGGCAATATAGTAAAGGATATGGCACGATAAACATACACGCAATAACAGACACACACACACACTCCAGGTGCAGACACATATTACACAGAAACACACACACAGCACGGAGCCACCTATCAGACAGTATAGCTCTCTGCTAGCTTAGACAGCATTACTGCTAATAGATATTTAGCCCGTGCCTCTTCAGCAGCACAGGTAATTAACGGCGTAAGAATTACAGGGCGAGGCAGCAGGCGCACTAAAGCTAACACACAGACAAGTGACAATCACACAACAGTAGCTCACTTGGCTGGCTGGCTGGCTGGCTGGCTGGCAGCAAGTCATGGCCCAGTCTCTGTAAACAGCTAGTCAGGCCCTCAGTGTCTTGGAGAACTGGTCAGATTTATGGAGCACTAACTGATTTATCAGTGGCACTGAGTCCAAGGCTGTGTAAGGATGAGATTTTTAGCCACATATCCTACATTAATTAGATTCCTCTTTAATCCTAAAAGCCTGGTTTAAATATTTTCACTAATACTTTGAATACAGACTTATGCTGTAGCCCTTCCACTTCATAGTACTATTCTAAAAGTGCCTCCTAATTACTGTTGAGTCCTTCAGATAAACATCAACATTGAAGAGCAACACAACTCATCCCTCTGGACTTACAAAGCGGTAGCAGACATATATGTTTATGCAGTAGTGTGTTTGATTATTAGCTTCCACCTTTACAACCTGGTCAGTAGGTACTCTGTCCCACTGGCACATACTTCTGTGCCAACGAGGCATTGCTCCATAAACAAACCACACTGGACACGCTATTAAAGGCAGGAGGAAGGGGATGAGGAAAAGGAAAAGGGTGAATGACACTTCTGGGATTAAACAGCTGGTTGATGTTACAAGTCAGTGGCAGCAGTGAGATCTGAGCTTTTTTAGAGAATATCTGGCTATTGTGCTTGGCGTAAGTACAAGAACTTGAATGAAAAGCAGGACAGACCTGACCACACAGATGTTATATGATCGGTGGTAGTATTGTAATATTTGAAATGCGCAATTGTTTGCACTGCTTAAATCGTGAGCATCCACTATTAGGACATATTAGTTCAGCAGAAAACTAAGAATAACACTGTAAATCTCTGTGGTCCTCCTAACAACTCAGTGACCTACAGCACATCCGGCCAACATGAGGGAAGCAAGGACAGAGTGAGACAGCAGTATCCTGATTTATATGACAAGGGTTTGTTAATAACATCCACTTGTCTGGACTTTTTTTTTGTCATGTCTTTGATCTTGCTAACACCATTGCCAAAATGTAAAAATATATTTCTCTGTATCCTCCTCTGTGTTCATTTCCTTGGTATAAGCTTTCTTAATTGCCAAAAGGAGGAAGAATGAGCAAAGAAGAGGGTGGATGGATGTGATATGTATCTGCAGCAGGTGTATTTGGAGATTCAGAGAAAGACAGAGCACGAGACAGGCAGGTATAGGCAGGCCATGGGATGAACGAGAAAAGAAGATATGGAGTGTGAAGAGTGTAAAGTCAGATAGATGGAGGGAGAGAAAGTGGAAGAGGAGCAGAAAGAAGTACCAATTTGAAGAAGAGGATCAGTTCTGGCAGAGTAATCAAATCAGAAAGTCAGCAGACCCATCCCTGGCTCCTACCTCCATTTTCTGCTCTCAGTTCCCATCCCTTTACTGTCATCTCCAGTCTCTCCATTCCTGAGCTTTCATCTCACTTTTCTGTCTCCCTCTCAACCTCCCAAGTTTCTGTGTCAATCTTTCTATTCTCCGCTTGCTCCTCTTCTCCCGTTTCAGGGCAATTACTTTCTTTTGTCTTTCTGTCTTTCCAGAGGAATCGGGTAATGGTCAGACCAAAGGGAGCTGAGAAAGGTTAGAAAGAGTGGAAGCAGCTTCTAATGAATACGTTTCAGTCTCTCTAGCCAAACCATGAGAGACTAAAAAGGGATAAAAAGAGAGCATGTCATTAGCAGTCAATGAAGAAAACACGTTGCCAGGTTTAACCCTGTTTATAGAGCAGAATGGAGACCGGAGGAGAGCTACAGTAGGAAATTGCTAGCTGGAAAGGGTGAATGGCTACAGGAAAAAGAGGAGGATTTGGTTGCTGTCCCTGTTTGTGACTTATTCAAACTGAATTCTGTGTCAGGCAGCATAGCTTTAACAGGGACTGCAAATCAGTGCTGCAAGCATGGTGTGTGGAGAGATCAGGTGAGCACCAAGAAAGCGCAGCGTCACCGACTGCTGACCAAATTTCCCTTTGTCAGCAATAAAGGAGTCTCTTAGGACAGCAGACATCCCTTCTCCCTCGCAAGGATCTGTAAAGTGAGAGGGCGGAAAGAAAAGAAGGAGCAAGAGGAAGATGGGAGGAAGAGACACTCACCTGAACGAGAAGCTCCAGCTTTCTGTCGTCCAGGAGATGGACCTGACATCGCCTCCCTTCTGTCATCTGAGAAACAGAGAAAAGAAAAAAGGGATGCTTTTTAATAGACCTGTTTATACATGTATTACATGTTACACCAATACACATGTAAAGCATTGTTTTCTTACTTGTCCTCACTGCCAATCATACAAAACCCCCTTCTGATCCATGCAATCAAATAAGAATATGATGGATTTCCACATCAATCAGTACAGCATGTGAGCCATGTGCTGTATGGCAGGCTTGGTGTTGTCTGTGTGGAATCTCAATGAAGTCTTAACAAGGTTAGTCGAGCTAACTACACACAATGGGCCAATAGAGACAACGTCCCGCTCTCTGTTCCTCACGGACATTTCTAACATTCCTCCTTGAGCAGGAAATCCATTATCCATCAGTGAACTAGTGGCCAACAGTGAGTGAAGCTGCCTGCTGACAATGTTCAACTGGAGTGTTTGGCTGTGTTGCTGATACAGGGTTTGCTGAATAGGGCTGAAAAAAAATAACCCCACAGATAAAATACGTCTGCCAAGTTCAGGGGTAAACAGTGAAGCAGGTGCAATGATGAAACAGTCAACTGTGGGAAAACATGAATTCGACCAAATAGTCCACCTGACAGACAAAGCACAGCAGCTTCTCCAAAGCTGCCCTGAAAATGCACTGCTGCATAATGAAATACAAACAAATCCAAGCTTTGCAGTTTACAGCAGAAACAAAGTCAGACATTTCAACACAAACTGTCCCACAGTGTTCAACATGTCAAGAGTGTGTTTGTGTGTGTGTATCTGTATCCTGGTGATTTTCAGCACATGTGGATTTTCTCCACAATTTGACAGGAAGTGGGGACCCTGAGGAACACAAACACCCTCTGGCTCCTCCCACACTTCCCTCACATCTGGGAGATGGGGACCTGGGAGGTGGTGGAGGGTTGTGGTGTGTGTGTGGGTGTATGGAGGGGTAAAAAAAAAAGTGGTGGAGAAGAACAAGAAGGAATTAAAGGGGAAATAGATCCTCATGGTCAAAAAAATTGATGAGAACTCCCTCCAAAAACATAGAGTCCATAAACATTAAACACAAGTGTAACCGGTTTGTAACTCTTTACCACGAGGATCATAACCTGAGGCTGTTGCAATTCTGTAAGGGTGTGTCTTCAACATTGTGAACAGACATCTACTTTCTCACCATTCGTGCCAGCTTGCACCAGGGTGGCAGCCGAGAAGTGAGGACTTTAGCAAAGAGATGAAGATACCAGAAAAAGAGAGGGAAAGAAGTGGCATAGTTGCGTCTCAACACTCATCCCGGTGTGAACTCCCGTTTACTACTTGTGCATGTGTGTGTGTGTGTGTGTGCGCATGTGTGTGTGTGGCTTCTAGCCACTCTGCAGGGTTCGGTTTACCCTCCCACTCACCATTGATCTCCTGTGGTTTGAGGGTTTAGATTGGGTGCACCTGTGCACACAGTCAGTGACATACACACCCCGGCATTTTTACATTTTCCAACGTCGCCGTTTGTTTTCATCTCCTACCCTCCTCTCTCGGAGTTACATTACCTTTCCAAAACCCTCCATGTTTACACTGTACACAGTGATTTTAATTACTACCACATCTTTCTGAGTAGCAGGGCAGTAGTGCAGACAGTATTTGTTAACCAAATATAAATTGTATGCTAACCCTGGGATGCTGCAAATATATTAGACTGTATACAAACATGTAACTTGAGGAAACATTTCTTTAGCTTAACTAATCTTTCTCAGAAAGGAGGACAAAATTACAGTATACTGACATCTCAATTATGTATCTTGTCTGCAGAATACTTGAAACTGCAATGCAGACAGTGTACACTCTCAATGGCACTCAGCTCGAGGCACCTGGGAATACAGCAAACCTTAACGTCAAGGTAACAAATCACTGCCCTGAGGCTAAAATTAGGCAGTCCAATCTGGCAGAGACAGACGCTTATTGGTTTTAGTCATAAAATTCATCTTGTGGTATCAGGCACATGCTACTGAGCTTCTATCCACCATGAAACCAAATATAATAAAGTCTCTATGAATAGCCTGCTGTCATTAAACAGGACTGAAAAGCTAGAAATGAAGGAATATTTCAACTTTATTTAATCTTGCTGCACTGTGAGACCAATATAAGCCAGACAGTTCATATTAGATTAAATTATAAGGTGTTTTTGAGATAATAAAAATCACTGAGTGCATACAGCATGTCTGAAATATGTTGTAAACATAAGCTGCATTTACATCCACTGAGAGAAACACAGGCTGCAAACACATGGCACTGGCTCCATCACCAGCATGTCCATGTGTGTGATTCATGCTGTATGTGATCCACCGACATTTCTAAGCCATTACTTGTCAGGTTTGGCTAACATATCATCCCCCTGGCCTGAGTCATAGGCAAGAAGAAGAAAACGAGCAGGGATGAAAATGAAGATTATTACAACCTTACAATGCTGTGTAAAGCAGCCATGTTCACAGACAGTTTGACAGTGATGCTTGCGACGGTTATCATTAGTTGGTACCTTTGCAAACAAACGCTCCCTGCGAGGCTCCCACACAGACACCGGCTCCAAGGAGAAAGAGGAAAAATAATAATAAAAAAAATCAGACTTATTAATCCCAGAAAGAAACGAGTCGTGTTACAGCCGGGAAACCATCAAAAAACACCCGTTTTCCTGGCCGGCCTACAGGAGGAGGCACATCAGCAGCATCCATGTTTGTGACCATTAGTTATAGTTACAAGCGACGCAGCTGTATCCTGTAAACACTACAGCGCCGTTGTCTCATATCTTCGCCGTTCAAGCCAAAAATAACTAATTAGCCGTTACAGCGACCGTGGAGCGTTTTCCAAAAGGCTGGCTCCTCTTCCCTTCTCTCTCTCTCTCTCTCTCTCTCTCTCATCTCATTTCATCTCATCCCTCCTCCTTCGGAAAGCACAGAGTCCTCACGGTGCTGGTCCCGGTCGACCAACCCCCCCTCTTTTTCGCTACCGGCACCGTGCACCGACGGTTAGGAGGAGACCGTACCAACGGTCAGCAAACCGAAGGGGGGACGGCCAGAAGATACGGCGAAAAAATAAATATATATATAAATATATATACACAGCCTGAGCGTATATTCCCAGTCCTGCCTTCACTTTGCCAGATATGTTTCTCGCTGTCATCGGAGTTGCTTCGAGAACACGGGGAATAATGGAGGCAAGATGTGGGGGCGGGGAGAGGAGGAGATGAGGGGGAATTTTCTGCAGCAGCCATGAGAAACTGCAGACCTCCTCTCCTCTCTCCATGCTGCTTACACCCAAACAGACATCTGTGTCTGCAGAGCACCACCACCACCACCAGTAATGAGCCGATGACAACAAAGTGATAAATAACAACACTGAGCACTGAGCCCAGTGCTTTATATAATAATCAGCCCTACGTCTTTCAGGAATGCACCTTTCTGTGGTTTCCTGAGAAGACCCTATCCTCATGTGACTGATCACTGTTATATCAGGACTCCAAGTTTCTATTGGTTTATAGATGGTTATACTTTCTGAGTATTAACACAAATTGATCCAATTAGTCTATCTACCTCATAAATTCTGCATCATCCATTACATAATCTATATCTGCAGTTGTAAAGCAATATGAGTAAATTTGAAGATGTTTACTAATATGATCCACATATCAAATTTACAAATAAGTTTAATGTAAACATATATTCATTTTCAGTTGTATTATATTGTGTTGTCAGTTCATAAAGTCAAAGTAGGAGTGAGTTAAAGTGAAGCATAACCAACAGCAGTTTCCATTTAGGCTCTGTGGGTTATCTTAAGTTACCCGGGCATCATTTCTGAAATTACATGTTGCTGGCGTATCATTTAAATCATTTTTACTGCCAATTGTTATATTTTAATGACCCACATAAACAAAATTGTCTCTCTGTTTCCCTCCCTACTGCTTCCTGTCTACACACTTTAAACACAAATCTCAGGTTTGGCTTGCTTGAATGAATTCTGGTCTTCAGTCCACTGCAGCCGTTAAACTGACTCTCTTTTCTTTTTTTTGTATGACCTAAATTGGGCACTTGTGTTCACCTTACACAGCTGGAACTGCAGCCGTTTGAAACCACAAGTTGTTAAAATAACAAAATCAATCCGGTTTATGGTACCATAAATAGATACTAATGTGTACTGCAACAGCACGGCTGAGCCTATAGGCTACATACTGTCAATAAAATGTTTGAGTGACTCAGCTGCTCTGTTTTCTATTGTATTACAACATGAGTAGCTCCAGTGTTATGACAACATTGTGAGGCCACATGTAAAACATGCACACATATGTATTATGCCTTCATCTAAGCTGTCAGCATCAGGGACATGTGACCATTTGTTGTGTGTGGATTATATTTTCAGATTCTCCGATGCCGTTAATATAGTTCATTTACATGCACAATATCTGAAATATGGATCTTAATTTGCAGGATTTACTGGGAATACTCTCTTTCCAGGCATGAAGCAATACATAGATGCAATTAAATTTAATGTGCTTGGCTGTGTTGCTACCAATGCATTTGCTGGAACCCAAATATTCAGCTTGCTTTGCTTAATGTAGAGGGCCACATGAGAAATGAGGAGGTGTATCCTTTCCCCTCCTGCTGGATTTTTCTGTTTCTGGATATTTTTGGCCTGCTCCAGACACCGGAAACTGGCCTGTCCAACTTAAACATCTCCAGATGACTCTTTCTTTGGCTTTAATACACACAAACACCCGTCCCTCGTTCTCTTTCTCCGGTCAAATACATATCTCCCTTTATTGGTAGCTTCCTCAGTTTGCTATCACAAGGGCCCTGTTGTTTGACCAATGCAAGGCAGGGAGAAAGATGGGGACAAAGCAGGCAGTGGGGAAATGGGATAAAGCTGACAAAGAATAAAGAGGAGAGTGAAAAAATATTGCAGAAGCAAGATTTTAAGCACTTTAACTACATTAGTGTCTGAATTATCATTCCTGTTTGTAATGATGTGAGCAGCTCCAGAGAAGCTGAATGAAAACAAGATGGAGAGGAAAAGGAAGGAAGAAAGAAAGCAGGAAGGAACAATAACAAGCAGCTGTGATTTAGTGAGCCGATGTCCAATGTTCGTGCCCCTTATCTCCCCTATACATGCTCACCTTTCTCTGACCTACAGAGAGTATTGCCAAGAAGGTAAGAAACACCTCTAGGTGTGACATATCTGGGCCCTGACTGAGCCTTGTTATGGAGCTGGTGGGCTTCTATTTTTGGGCTGAGGTGTGGGCGTAACGAGGTGCTGATCTGGTATATTTCAGATCCAAAGGGGAAAGATCTTGAATGGGTGAGGCGGGTTTAACAGGGATTGGGTATTAGAGTCAGGTTTTAGGGTCGGGCAGGGGAACGGGGTTGACGGTCTGAGCTGGAAAAGGTAACCTATATTGGTGGAGTGTGATATAAACACCGCCGGACGGTTAATTGAAGCAAGATGGAGAATCTCTTTAACCCTGACTGTGGGACGCTGCGGTAGGCAGTTAAGACTGACACACACACTCCACGCTCTCGCTCGCTGTCTTGCTCTGTCTGCTGTTGTCTGCTTCTCCCCCCGTATTTATAGAGACTAAATAAACACACACTCTTAAACACGTCACTTTGAGAGCAAGCGTGGGCCGACACCAGCAGTCCTATGATGATTTATGACGCTGAGATCATTATATCTGAATAGTCTTTATGACTCTTCGTAACAGTATCTACATATGGAGCAGATTAGATTACAGCACAAGATTGGGGAAAAAAATAAGACTCTCACTAGGCTACAGTTTTAGTTCAGTTCAATGGGTTAGTGAAAACCTGATGGAAAAATAATTGCGGGGCCAAATCCTGTCTTCTTCTCCATCTACTGCTTCATGTAGTGGCAGAGGGAGATGGAGCAGGGAGGGTCAGGGAAAGGCAGCCAGGAATGTCTAGAGAAACGACTGACCGGGAGAGATCTGTTTTGTTTGTTCAAGTGTGTGTATGTGTGCGCGTGTGTGTGTGTCTGTGCAGGCCTGTTTTTGTGTGCGTCTGTGGGCTCCACCCTCCCTGCCCATGAGTGACTTTGGGACTGAAATGTGGTTCCAGTTAGGGCGTTTTTAAAATCAGAAACATACTGGCACTTCAAACAAAACTGGAGATATTTCTGTATCCAACTCTGCTTTGTTCTCATTTTACTACAAAGCTTCATTCCCAGACTTTTATACCAAAGAAACCCTTTCCCCTCATTTTAACACAGAATCACAACTTTGACTAAAACTGACAGATGGAGACGTTTATGAATTTTAAACACTGCATAGGCACTTTTACTGGGAACGCTGCTGTGAGGTGTTTCAGTAGGCACCAGAAAATCATGCTTTATAGTAGATTTTGTGTGATTCAAACTTTTGTTGTGCTGAATCTACACAAATCTGTCTGGGCCTTCACATCTTTAGTTCAACCTCACTGCCAGCTGCACCCAGAGGAGGCTCAATTCCCAATGAGTTGGAAAGATATGGGCATTGTGTCTCAGCTCTAGCTGATAAGTGCCGGAGGACATTCTTTCATTTTCACCGCACACTTTCTTACACGTTTATCACACATTTGCACGTTTCACATATACAATCACACAACACATATGCATCAACACTGCATTCTCTAAATAACTTGCAAAATGAGAGCCAATGCTTTGCTCTTTGCAAGAAAGACTATTGTATACAACAGAAAGAAAAATAAAAGGCAGGGGGAAAACACATGAGAACACAGTATGATTATTTTGAATTGTAAATCTGATTGTTCACTGTAGCCACAACATGAACAATTTCACCTTGCCTCTGCTGAATTCCTAATAGTCTGAACATGTTCTCCTCATTCTTTGCAGATTCCTCACTGAAAGGCCACAAATCCTAATATAAATAAAGTATTTTTTACGTGTCGAGTATCATCTTGTACTGTAAATTGAGTCTCACATAATTGTAAGACATAGTCTATGTCCAGCCACATCTTTCATGTCCACATCACCCTCCTGCTTGCGTCCACTGTTCCCTTTTCTGTGCTTTCTCTCATCCATTACATGCTCCTAATCCAGCTGTACTTTTTGTTGTTTTCACTGATGCAAAAACTATGTGGCTTAAAAAACTGGGTCACAAAGATGTACACGTGTGCACGGGGCACTCATATGGAGCCTGAAGTTATATTTAAAACAGAAAAGTCTAAAACAAGACCACAGCAAATGTCTCCTGTGATGACTCCCCGGCAAATTAAAGGCTTTCGTGAGCACAGTGCGATGACACAGCGCCACAGTGTGTCAGTTTGAGTGCAGATCACCACCGTGCATCCAGGCCACCTTCTTGCATGCTGCCCACAGTTTGAATGTGTTTGTACTGGGTGGTCACCCACGTCGCTCTGACTGTTTTTCTTTTTCTTTTTTTTTCTTTTTACAAAGATGAGTTGTATTGAAAATAGTCCAAAGGGATCATTCCACTTTGCTTATTTCCCAAAGGAGGAACAAGCCACCTTTTCTTTCACGGTTCATGAATCTCTGTGCGTCCATGTCTGCTCTCGCTCTCAGATTACGCTCCCTGATCAGCTTTGCTCTTTACTGACACGGATTGGACATTCCTTAAATTCCAGTACAAAGGGAGCACTTGATTGATAAAGACATTATAAGCATGTGTGTGTGTGTGTCTTGGTGTGTGTGCCCTACACATCTGTTCTGTGTTTTTGAAATGGATCTGAGGTGATTCATTAACTAGAGTAGCTGCCGAGGAAGAACAGAGAACAAAGTGAGAGCAGCAGCAGGAGCGCCGACAAATCAACAAGAAGAGCACAGAGGCTCAGGACAAACAGGTACGAGTGATGTCATGTCTTCTGGACTTTTATCTCAATGAAACACAGCCTTCGTGATCATGGGGGTTGATCTGCAAGAATGTGGGCTGTCAGTGTGAGTCATTCACAGGGGAAGGATCTTTTACCCCTACACCTCCTCTCTTCATCTATAATTTACACAGTGAGAAATCACTGTAGACCCGAGTGACCCTGTGTTCACTGATACTGCTGGCAATGCATGCAGAAAGACAGTGTGATGTAGAGTGGGGTATTTGATTCTGCACTGCTAACAGTACTATATATAAATATATACTCTGTGTGTGTGTGTGTGTGTGTGTGTGTACTTTCTTCCTTCTTGCAAACCCACTGAACTTTGTCGATTGATTAATCTTTTTCCTTGACCTCTCTCTGTCTCTCGTGCTTCTTCTATCTCTCTTTTCGCTTCTCACAAGCAAATAAACAACACAGACACACACACATACACACACAGAGACACATACACACACAGCTTGTGGCTTAACACTCAAGGGCACTGTGTACTTGCAGAGCGGTTGAACTCCAGTGGCCTCTATCCCCTGTCCTGTGACTGGAGAGAATACCAAACACTCTAATCATTTAGCATGCTGAATATTAAACACTGCTGTCTGCAAACTCCTGTGTGTGTGTGTGTGTGTGTGTGTGTGTGTGTGTGTGTGTGTGTGACAGTCCTAATGTATTCTACTAGCCTATTAAACATGTACCCTGAGACCAGAGCAGCTGAGGGAGAGGAGACTTTGGGATAAAAAGCGCCCAAGTCCTCTCTGTTCTCTGCTGATTTTGTCCTTGTGTGTGTGTGTATTTGTATGTGCTAATGTGTGTGTGTGTCCCCCAGGTCCAAAGACCCTCCAGCCTAATTAGGGAGACAGCCAAAGAACAACATCACTCAAAGCACTGGCTTTACAGGAGCTTGGTGAGCCTCAATCCACATAATAACACTTAGGTTTTTCAAACCACTTACTTCTTTAGCTGAGTGGCATGGAAACATCCTGAATTGTCAACTCTACACACACACACACACACACACACACACACACACACACACACACACATAAATGTTTGACCAGCCTCACTGCCCTGTGCTCGCCAGCCTGAGATGCAAACAAAAGTTGTCATGACAACTTTCTGGGAGATCTAGCCGTATCCGCCGTGCACACTCTGCCAGAAATGTAGGGCACTTAGAGGAGGAGGCACTGTCACACAATGCGAAAACACTGTAACAGGCAAAGTTACAACCCAGGGGTATAAACCTAAAGTAAAAAAGCATGCAAGGACGGCTTCCCTCACAAAGCGATTCAATTCAGTTTATGACAGTATCATGATCCCAGGATGGCAAAGACACGGGAATCCTTTGCTCCACAAAGTCAACATATACTTGAAAATTTCAAAGACAGAAACTCTACCCTTCACACCATCTACCACCTACCCCGGCTCCCCCCTCAGGCTACACTGGCTTAGATGACGTAAGAGGGTTTATGTGCCTGATCAGTATAGTTACAGGTACACAGAGGAGCAACACAAACACATGCTTCAGCAGTGAAGATGGAGAGGCAAAGAAAACACAGGGGAAGAGTTTAAAACGGGGACAGCCACCAGTTAGGACAAAAAGTGGGAACAACTGGTAATGCAACAGGCAGACGAATGGAGGCAACATAATAAAGAAAACAGAGGCAGCTGAGCGATAAGAGGCGACAGGGTGAAGCTGGTGGTGCAGCCTGAGACCTATAATTCATCGTCCTCCAGGTATTCTAATGGCAGATAGAGGAGTAAAAAAGAGATATTAGCTCCTTTTTACGAACTCTGTCCTGCAGCCTGTCTGGTCTGCCTCCACTATACACTCCACAGTCAGGATTTATCAATCCATAGCTTTGGTTCATTGTGCTCCATTACTACACACTTGATTCCTCTGAGCCAGGGTAATGAAAAATGACCCAGCTCATCTGCAGGGAGAGCCCGTTGGCAAGTGCGTGTGGTCTGTGTGGTGTGTGTGAGTGTGGATGCAATTCCTCTTGTCCAAAGGGAATCCCGTCACAGTAAAGGTATTGAATGTCTTCCATTTGGCCATTTTGCCTCAAGGAGAGCCAGAATCCGAAGACAGGAGGTGGATGGCTTTTGCTCAATAAATAAAAACACCTGATCAATCACACAGTTGCCATAGTTACAGACGACAGCTGGGGTCATTTTTCAGGTTAAATGGTGGAATTATTTGTCAAAAGCTTGTTTTGTTTCTTATGACCCTCGAAAACCTTGAAATAAAAAACAATTCAGGCAACACAGGGTTTGAGAGCCTGTGTGCACATATGTCTCTCTGCAGTTTTGAGTGCATTATACATGTATAACCTGTTATGCATGTACAATATGAAGATGTACTTGGGAAAAATTGCTGTCAAAATTTGTAAGAATGTATATAAAGTTATTCAGTTTGATAAAATAATATGACTTCATAAAAACTGCTTGACTTTGACATATTTTCCACTCTCATTCAATTTAATATGACTGATGCATAAAGTTGGTATTTCTACATATTTTGTCCCAGGGAAATAGTGAGTTTGTCACTTATTGCTAAAAGTTAACGTACATACAAAACTTTAAACCTGTCTTCGGTAAACACATGTGGACTCACTGCTAAAGGATATAATATCCATACAAATAGAGGATCTAAGAGTCCCTGAGAGGGATTTCCTCAGATATTTACCAGATTCCCGTGGTAATCCTCTGGGATTACCATTCTATACCAAGGCCCTAACCTCTGAACTTAAAACATTATAAGCGCTTATATCCCCAACACTAATGCCACAGTTAAACCTATCACTTCACTCAATAGAAGAGGACCACCTCCAAAAAACCTTATATCATGTCCGCGCTGGCCGCTGTGTTGCAGCTCTGGCCACGGTTCAGACACACTTAGAGGATTTAAAGGGATACCCGCCAGATTTATCAAGTAGGCCGCTCAACCTTGGCCCAATAAAACACAGACCAGACATTGCAACCCATGTTTCTTTTTTTTTTTTTATCATGTTTAACATCTGAAAAGTCTCCAACATGGCAACTGATATCTGGGAAAGTATTCATATTTGGCAATTGTTGAAAATGGAATGAACAGCCCTGTCAGTAATGCTTAGATCAGGACTATATTTGTGTGTCATGCAACTCTAATAGATGACTTCCCTTGGACTAAGTAGAAATACCATCCTGTTTTCATTCAATACATCAAACCAGAGAATCCCATCAGTCCTTTGGGATGACTGTGCGGTGGTAAGCGTGTAAGGAAGTCACAGTGCGAGCATGCAAACCCTTGTGATTAATCAAGTGAGTGGTCTTCCTATCAAGTAGTGTGACATATTCTCACATTGATGGGGAAATTACATTCAGGCCCGGCTAAGAAGCTTACAACGCACAGTAACCGAACTATCACATCGACATATAAATGGAGGGAGGGGTGTTTTGCCTTAAATATTTAACATGTAACAAGGCTGCAAACCACAAGAAGACTCATCAAACACATTTATATCAACAAAATATGGATGACAGATTAAACTTTGATTGTGTTTTATGATTTATGGAGGAAGTTACAGTTCAAATGCTGATGAATCTCTACAGGAGCTTTTTTAAAATGTTCAGACACCAACGAGCTTCACACTTCTTCCTTTTCCTTTTTCACACACACACACACACACA
>OOFC01051136.1:21430-42117 GCA_900323345.1 Pseudochromis fuscus
TTTACTCAGCAATTGTCACTTACAGGCTAATTGATTGGTCTTCATCAAGGCTGCCTGTTGCTCTGAATAGAGGCCTCTTCTCCTCCCGCTCATTATGTGTTTTAACACCAAAGCTTCAGCCATCTCCATTCACACAAACACATTCTCTGTGTGTTACTGTGTCTCAGCTGAAGCCTCAGGCCCAGGTTTTTATCTGTGAGCCAAAGCAGCTAATTAACTATGAAGCAGGTAGAGGGAAGTGGTAACACTGTTGGAGAGCTCAGGGGTTTGTGTGTTCATTAGTGCAGAGTATTTGTAAGAATTTATGCAATTAGATTTTTGCATCTGTGGTTTATTTTTGTCACTGATCTGGGTGTCCACAGTCAGGAGTTCAGGCGATTCATCCAGGGAGGTTCTGTTTTTGCTTTGCATTGACTGGTTTATTTTATTGTTAGCAGCACGACAGATAAAATACTGAATGAATCTCAAGTTTGTGTTTATTGAGAGATATATAGAGGATTATCTGAGGAACAAACGGTTGAATTTTGAGCAAGATCAGAGGATGAAACTCCGTCCAATACAATTCAGAGATCCTGTGTTGCTTTAACCACAAGAGGGCGACAGGGTTCAGTTGGATTATGCCTTCGTGGAGGCTTACATTCTCTCTTTTTGTTATTTTTTATATCTCAGTAGTAAGTCAAGTGCAATGTGAAGTGGCATTCAGATATTTCCATAAAGAATCAACATGCTAATGCTCCACACAACGAGCACATTTAGCTGCCTTTAAGTTTTAAAAACATTTTTTCACAACACAGTCATCATGTCAAAATGCAGATGTGTATTAGTATCGATATTAATATTGAATGTATTAACCATGCAGTGGGATGGGTCAATATGTGTTGCTTTGGTCACCAGTGAGACAATGTAGCACAGTTGGAGTTACGTGTGTACAGCGTGCGTTATTGTGTAAGGCAATATGTCTGAGTCAGAGGAACTCCTTGTGGTGAGCTCCAGGTTAGCATTACCTATTAAAAACTTCAGTGATGGTGTCAATGGGAGATGCTTTGAAACATACCTAATCCTTGTTGAGTCAAACCTCCAGGACTCTTTGGATCTACTGTTAACATCTTGGTCCCTGATAGCAAAGTGAGTCCACACCTCAGAGACTCATATAGAGGAGCAGCAGCATATTAATCAGGGGTGGTCACACTGTTTGGCGAATGCTTTAAAGTACTCAATTACCCTGCTTCCACTAATACCCCTTTTCTACCAAAGAAGAATGGGTGTTAGGTCCGTGCTGGTGCTAGTCCTGGTGGTTATTTTGTCCAGATCCCGTTTCTCCTATGAACCGGGTTGCTTTTCCACTGGCAAGGAGCCAAGTTGGGGCGTAAAAGGTCAGTACGTCGTTGCATACGTAGCCGGTTCCCAACAACCAGCCGCTAGCAAGCTAGCCACTGTTAACAAACTACTGTTACCCTGTTACTATCAGTCCATGAAAAAAATTTTTTTTTCAGCGGATATTCTAGTTACAACATGATTGAGTTAACAAAGCAGTGTTGCATTGCTACATGTGGTATTTATTCAGTTTTGGGAAATCACGATGTCCTTACTGGTCACATATGATGGAGCAGCACCCTCACTGTAATAATGTTTCAATGGAGGAGCTGATCGTGTGCATAGAAGTGCTGTTCCTGGTTTTACAGTCTAAGCTGAGATCCAGATCCAAAACCTTATGTTCATTACTTTACTCTTCTACTATCACTAGCTGTGTTTCCACTGTTGCTCCACCAGCTCCTGATGTAGTCGCTGCTTAATCGATGCTGAGCTCTGGTCCAGCAAGGAAGGTGGGCCTGACTTAGCCCCAGTTTTAGCAGCTAGGACCGGTTCTCACGGCGGTGGAAACACAACAAACTGGGGTTAAGTCAGGAACTGGCCCCGAACCAGCACTGGAACTCGTTCGGTGGAAAAGGGGTATAAGAAGAACCAGTCACCTTGCGTCACCTTAAAATGTCAGTACGTCACTGCATATGTCGCCGTTCGACAGACCACTGCTGCTGTCCCCTGCTCTTTCTTACAGCCCCTGTAGTCTTTGTTGAGTTTTTACAGTTTATTAAGGAGCTGGTCGAGACTCCACTCATACCGAGCTGCAGCCACCTCCCGCTAAATCCAACATAGACCGGCTTGGTCCATGAGGCTACCTCTAACCTGGACTTTGGTAGAAGACCACAGTACCAGGAAGCACTGGGTGTCCTCCTCAGACCATTGCTGCTTTAATTTAGTGTCCATACTTAGTTGATTTCAGTACTCTACTACACTACTCGCTAGCTGTGCTTCTGTGTTTACACCGTTGCACGTTGGTCACAATAACCCCGCCCCCAGCCACTGACGTACTCGGTGCTTAGTCGGTGCTTAGCTCTGGACCAGCAAAGAGTTGGTGCTCCAGTTTTTAGCACCTGGAGCTGGAGCTTACGTGGTGGAAACACAAAGAACTGGTGATAAGTCAGGCTCCAAACCAGCACTGGAACCAGCTCGGTGGAAAAAGGGGTAAATGATGAACTGTTTAAGTTTTATAACAGGAATTAACACATGGTTGCATAGATGTGGTCACCATTGTTCTTATAGCCTCAATATTCATCAGCCATACAGAAATGTAACAACATGTCCTTTTTCCAAGCTCGCATCAGCCTGCCTCACCTGTCATGTGTTGTCTGTAAGATTGAGATTAGAAAACATGATGAAAGATAAGCAGCCAGCTCGAGGTTGGATTCTCCTTTTCTCTTCGTGCGCGCACACACACACACACACAGTGACGAACACCTGACCTGCTTTACAGAGACCGAGCGAGGAGGCAGAAAGGGCATCTCATGGGAAGAATGGATGGCGAGGGAGAGGACGTGGGCGGGAGGGTGAGAAGGAGAAGTGGCAGACAATTACTAGGCCATTGTCTGCCTGGCGTCTGCACCTCCGTCATCAGCCAGCCGCTCTCCTCACTGGCTACCTACAGACACACACACATAACCGGGTTCACACACTCACAGAAATGCATCCCATCCAACACAGTTTCCATCCATGCACCTCCCTCCCTCTGCTGTCTCTCTGTCTGCTTCTTCCACACTCAGTGGAGCAGGTCAGATTCACTCAGGCTTTATATATAGATACAGTGACCTCATGTCTCCAACCGGCTTCCTTGTCAATTTTTTTGACGGGCGATGACTGGTGCACGGTGGAAATGTCAATCAGGAAAAAAAAAAAAGCTCATAGAGTGGAAAGAAATTCCCTGCAGCTTCGACTTTATCTCTCAGTCCACACCTGAGGTTTAGGTGTGCAGTTTTTATAACACACATACACACACACACACTGTCTGGCTCCATACCTGTGAAAACTTGATAAACAGCCAGTTGCTTTGTTGCTTTTTCTGAACCGTGCAATCAAATATGCAATAGTTAAAAAAAATTCCTCTGTTTTTTTCTACTTCCTGTTTATTATGTCCAAATGTGGCTCTCAATAACATGTCACCTGCAGTCATCCACCATACGTGCAGATGTTTGGGAGCTTTACCACACCGGTGCTGCTGGGCTGTTGTTGTAATTCATTCACGGCTCTCTGGGTTTTCGGCCACTAGTGGGAGGCAGAACTATATGTGGTTGTTCACATTTTGACTTGTAACAGCAGCACAAGCACAGGTGCAACCAATAACATTAATGAAGCTTCACTGCATTAAGCTGCCCAATAGCAGCTGTAGCAGTGAGCCATTGTGAACACCACCTGGAGAAACTGTAGCTGTTGTTAATGGCGGTATTTACACCTGTAATTATGCTGTCTACTTTTATAATGTCAGCTGAAGTGTGAGCAGGCTAATGCACATGGACACGGAGCAACGTTAGCTCTTCTTTGAACAACAACATACACAAATATTGGTGGTAATGTATTAGCTTTGTATTGGCTTCCTTTACTTGCTTGTTGCTAATTGGTAACATAGCAAATGATTCGATTGTAATTTCTGGTGGAAAGTTTTGTTAGCTGATATTAGCTTGGTAGCTGCCATAAACTGTATTTTGAATAGATTAAGCTAACGGGATGTCACTCATTTTAAAGCCAGGAGTTTGGTGTTTGAACGTGGCCATGTTGGGTTTTTGGAGCAAGAAGTGACCATATTTGGAGATGAAGACCCAAGACCATTGAACCCCAGGACACTGTCCAATTTTTATAACAGGACCAGGTCTGCTGTCACTGGAGATAAGAGCTGTCAATCAAATGGCGCATTTACACTGGTACCTACTCGCTTCGTTTCGCTCGGATCGCTCGGGATCAGCCCCCTCAGTTGCATTTACATTACCGAGGATAATCCTTCCTCCGTGTAGCTGGCGGTCATTCGTGATGTCATCTTTTATGCGATTCTTTTGCGCCGTCCCGCTCCCACTGAATTTTCTCATCAGCAACTAATGACAGAAAGGTTTGCACCTCGTCCTGAGTCCATGGGGCAGGATTTCTAACAGATGCCATTTCTCTTCTTGTTGTTAGTTCAAACACAACTGCACGGTTTGCCGAAGATTTAAAAATGGCGTGTTTGCCGGGACAGATTACGTGTCGTCGCAGTGACGATTCTGACCAATAAGATTTTAGAACCTGCTCCGACCTGACCGGTTACTTTTTTTGGAGGAGAGGAGGTACGAAAAGTTGTACCAGGTACCAAGTTCGCCAAAACCGAAGTGAAGCGAGTAGGTACCAGTGTAAATGCGCCATATGAGAGCCACAGCCACAGTTGTTAGGATCCAGCACCTAGTGGCCATCGGCAGTATTGCACATCTGCATTAGCTTTATATTTGAGCCCCAGTAGCTTTGTCCATTTTTATACAGTCGATACTAAATACACTCATGGAACCAGAAAGAAAATGAGACACACAGTGTAGGGAAACACAACAATGATCCAAAGCCACAACACACACGAGGAACTGGAATACAACAATAAAACAATAAGTATTAAGACAACAAAAACAGAGGGCGACACAGATAATAAAACTCCTGAAGATGAATTACAAACACAAAACAGCAGTGATCCTAACATGCTGTCGACTCACCGTCAGTTTAACTGCAGCGTGGAGGAGTCACTGCACCTTAGACCTGGAGTCAGTGCAGAGAGCTGCTGCAATTTTTCATGGTAAATGGGGAAGAAACTCAAAAGTCATGACCTCCATCAGTGAGAGCAGCTGTGACAACTGCATTACTTTGATCTTATGTATCCACTGTTAATAACTATGTGAATCAGTAATGGTGAGAGCGCTGCATAGAGATCCGTGAATATAGTGAAATAATGATCTGAGTGTGCAGCATGAAAGACAAAATGCTCTTTAACTTCAGTACTGCAGCTAAATAACTTGCATTTGACTTTGTTTATGTGATGATCACATTATTTCCTCCTGCAAAGTGAGTCTAAGTAGCACATTTATATTTTCTTCAGTGTTTCTTTTTCGTCTCAGTTTGCCCCCGAGTTCAGTGTTTCTCTGGCTTGTTTTGATTTGTGGTCAATTTATGACCTCTGTGTCGCTGATGTTTGTTGCTGTGTGAATAAATTTTTTTTTCTTTCTATCTTTCTTACTTTCGCTGTCTCCCTCCATCCTGTCTTCCCTCCCTCTCGCTGTGTCCGTGCTGTATGGATGAGTAGTTACATCATTAGTATGCCATTAGCTCTGATCATTGATTCCTCCTGCAGATCTCCCCTCTCCTCCCCCCGTTCGCTGACACGGAATTCTGAGGAGATCCGTGAACTTTATCACCTTCAGCGTTCCGGTTTCCTCCTCAGAATTCCCACTGGATCAGCACTTTCCTCCCCTCCAGACCTTTTCTAATTATCCTGTTCCTGCCTTTCAATAAATAATTACAATAAAGGTCATCAATCAAAACCGAAACATTGATAACTGAAGAGAAAGTCCAATATCCCCTTGGCACGGCGGTACCGCTGTCATAAACGCGATGACGGACTGTGTGTGTTGGTGTGTGTACATCTTGGTGTGTTTGGAGCAGCAAATAATTTTCACATAAATCATGTGCTATGAGATAGATGAGAGGGGACCAGTGAATGCAGCGCACACATGGGCTGCTGTGATTAAGCTTAGTCTGTTTGTGTGTGTGTGGAGGCATGTGTGTGTGTAGCTTTCAGATGATTAGGGCGACAAAGGTAAACAAAATATGATCAAACACTATGGTTTGACCGGGAGTTAAGCTCAGGCTAAGCCCACACACACTGCACACTAAGCAGCCCTACTGCATTTTGATTAGCACACACAAACACACACACCACACACACACACCTGGATATGCTAATGTGAGTCTGCAGAGAGAGCCGTAGGGTAGTCTCTTTGGTGCCAGTGATTGGTTGCTATCTGTCTTGCCTGGAGGAACGGCGAGGCAGCCAGGCCTCCCGCCAGGCTCAGCCCAGAGAGGAGCTCTGATAACGGGGTAAAAATGTGAGCCATCCTCGGCGTCAGCCTGGAGGAACCGCCGCCTCGGGCCTCTTCTGAACTGAAGCTGCAGCCTAAATGAGTTTCTGTGCCTGGCAGCTCAGCAGAACTCAACACTGTTACACGCTGTTGCTCCGCACAAACACACACACACACATATACACACACAGTCGCACGTGCAGACTCACACACGCTAATCTACACTTGCTCTCGCCCATTCCTACACCTGCTCGTCCACTTACAGAGGGAAATTAGAAAATCAGAGAGGAGCGTCGTTGTCTGTTAAAAGAGTAAACAGACTCGCTAGTTGTGTTTGAACGTGGGAGCCCAAATGCATTCATTATCCTGTTGCTTATGGAGGCATTGTGCTCTGCATGTCAACACTCCGCCACCCCCGTACACTCATCATAATGCAAAGCCAATCACAGACACACACACACATGGCTTCAATGACTCCAAAATGAGGAAATGACTCCCATTGCACTTTAAAATATTCTTATCCTTTTCTTTTCCCCCCTCTCTCTCTCTCTCTATCCTTTGCTCCCGCCTAATTGGTCCAATACATGCCGGCGGTGCCACAAACAGCACTAAATGAGTTTTCATCAAAACACAATTCCACCTGAATTCGACCTGCAAATGTGCTGAACACACAAAGATAAAGGCTTTTCGAGGTGTCGGAGCAGACGGATGATGGTTGGGGAGACACAGAGTCGCTGAAATGGAGATTTTTCGGGGGGATATTGTTTGGTGGGAAAACAGGCTTCTATTAGGGAAAGGTAATGGGTAGAGCCAGGCATATCTGTCTACAGGGGAGCTGACGGAGAGAGAGAGTTTCTCAGGCGTCATTGAAGAGACAGAGCATGAAACAGTTTGCTAGGCATGTCTAAAGATAGAGAGAAGAGCTGAGAGGGACGGGGAGATAAGGTTGGCAGTGGGTGGTTAACCAGCCGATAACACTGCATTCTAAACAGGTGAAAAATGCGTCACAGAGCAGATCCTCGTCCAAGATGATGATGACTTCTCATCATCCGCCGCTGATGGAGCTGTTATTTATTGTAAAGCACCTGGTTGCTTCTGCCGACACTTATTATAATGGCCCGTGGTGATTTTTTAGTGTCTGTCTGACTCTGAAGATATTAATATTATCGTGTCAGGCAGCTACAAATTAATACAGACCAGACACAGAAGGCAGCACTGACTCTACGTTTTCACTTAGTGCTACAAAAACTCCGAAGAATATCAATTTACATACCAAACATAATCAGAGCATCAGACTTTTATGTCTACAGCATAAATCATAGCACTGCTTTCAGATCAAATGTATTCCCTCAAAGTCTGGTGGTGATTGGAGAGTCTGCTCGCTTGTCATTTTTTTTTTGTAAATTCATGTATATTGAGGACGTATTATTCACGGTGGTTTAAATGGTGAAGGTCATGTGATCACAAGTAAAACAGCTGCTGCTTCTCATGTAAAAATATAAACTTAACCAAAGTTTTAAAGAAGTTAATGTGGTTTGTTGTCAAACACGAAATGCTTTGAATACAGTCTGTGAGATGCAGCCTGAACATTTAAAATCTTAAAGTTGTACCGTATTACCATACTTTCTGGACTATTGAGCGTAGCTGAATATAAGCCGCACCTGTGTATAAGCCGCAGGTGTCCACGTTGTAACATTTGATCAATATGAAATATATGCTTTTTTCCGAATAGTGCTTGTAACACAGCTGGTTACACAGTAGCCTACTAGAAAAGCCATCGATCGCTATCTTCATCTTCCTCCTGCACTAAAACAACTAGTGCACATTCAATCAGTTCTCCACGCCGCTGTCTCCAAAGTCTCACCACGTTGATGCCAAGCTTACGTGCAGCAGCTCTATTCCCTTCTTCGACAGCCAGATCGATCGCCTTTAACTTGCATATACATCTTTTTGTGTGTTTTCCATGATGAGTGCAATTGAATTTATTCGAACAGTTTCATGTGGTCCACTGTGACCTGTTAGATAATTTCATGGGTCTAAATGTATTGGCAGCACGGAGCTTGCTAGCTTCTAAAAAGCTAACGAGCTTCGTACCGCCGATACATGAGCCACACCGGTGTTTAAGCTGCAGGGTTCAAAGCGTCGGAAAAAAGTAGTCTCTTATTGTCCGGAATTTACGGTAATTTGAATACAACTGCTTCACATGTATTACAATAGCATGAAAAGTATAAAAAAACTACAGTAAAAATCAGGTCAAACAGTTCATTTACTTTAAATAGTCTCAACCAGAATATCTTTATATCTGCCAACATGAATAAGAGGAAAAACAGTTGCCAGCTGTTGAAAGAATCAAAATCGAATTTGTAATTTATTATAGCATTGTTATTTATAAGCTTTAGTTTGTGCCACATTTGAAAATTACAAATTAAATTTTAACAAAATACTTTAAATAAAATATATTGGATTAAAAAAATAGAAATTAAGTTTATAAGAAATGCAGAGTACAAAGCGACAGAGTTTAAATCTCTGGAGGTAGTTAAAAGCTAATATGTTTTTAGCTTTATTTTGAAAATATTTAGCAAGCGGCTTCCCTCATATCTGCTCTCAGTGTAGCTGATGAAGACTGCATCCCAGATCTTCTTCCTCCAGTTGTTGGAAACCTTCAATAAACCAGCAGCAGAGGACCTTAAAATCAATCCTACAATTTAAGATAAAGATGAAGATAACAGTTTCATATACAGTCTCGATGTCAGTGTTGATTTGCCAGTAATCCACATGCAGTGGTGGATTTTGTGCAGCGAAGTGATTATTATTCCATAACTGTGACGACTGGTGTTTCTTTTCATTTCATGTCTGAATTTGCTGTTAAGTGACAGTGTTTCCAAGTGTCTGCTTTCACCGAATGAACCGAGGTGAAATTACCTCTATTTCGAGGTTCCCTGTGGAGTGTTTGCTGTAAACAATCATGTGTTTGTTTTTTATTTAGTGTCACTCACATGAAAGCAGCATTGTTAATTTTTTAGCCTTTACAAACACAGTAAATTAATTTTCTTTGTAAAACCTCATCGTCAATGTCATCTTGCGGTGTTTGTCTTTAACTCTATTATTGGCACATCGTTACCTCCTACACTGTATTACCACCATTACTGATTATCATGCTCTGCAGTCGAGGTAATCATGTGCATCCTCGTGCATAAGCAGGCGAAACATGTAGGGCTGCAACGATTATTCGGCAATCGATTACGTCGATCATAAAAATTCATCGACGTGGAAATTCAAGAATCGACGCATTGTATTATTGTTTTTGTTATTAGTAAATTCAAATACCAGCCGGGAAAAAGTCATCTGTACTTGTAGTTCCCCACAGGAAGCGGTGGGGGCAGTATCGCTCCCACTGTTGACGTTATTCACAGAAACCAACAGGAAGAAGAAAAAGCAGAAGCACGACAGCGACAGACAGGAGAACCAACCAATAAAAGAGGGAAGATGCAAAACAGCACAGCTTTTTGATTTTTACGTTTTTCAGAAGGCTAAATAGCACGTTGGCCCTCTCCATGGGAAATGTGAGTACACAAAACCAAGATGAACCGTCGCCGACACAAAGTAGTGCGCACACTCTGCAGGAAGGAGTCTTCACCGAAGCACTTCCTGTTTAAAATACCACATTAACAGGAAGCATACGTTAGTCGGGGATTCTGCTAGCAAGCTAAGCTAACCTGTCACCCAGCTTGCGACAAACCCCACCCGTGCAAATTTTTATTGTTTGACAGCACTATTTATTACTGCATCTTAACAAGCATCTCTTATCCAATTAATCCATGGAAAAATCTATAGATTATTCGATTACTAAAATAATCATTAGCGGCAGCTCTAAAAACATGAGAACCTGGTCATTAAACATAGAGGCCACAGTGTAGCTGGAAACATTTACTGTCATCTATGATCCCATCCTATTGAACACAAGCTTGATTCTCATACAAAACTGAAAGAAAATGAACTTCCAACACTTTAATTGTTTCATTGTTTCATTGAAGTTGAAATGTCAAACATTGTGTACTTGAAGATTTCACCTTGGAAGAGTTTTCTCAGTCTCGGGGAAAATAACAAAACAATAAATGTGAGGGTTTTGGTTTGAGAAAACTGCTGCAGCACGCTCTTTTAAACCTTCATACAGCAGTTTGACAAGAAGAAAAGTTCCACTTACTTGGTTTTTCAGACAGGAGTTACTGCTCTGTAGGTGCATCCAGGTTTCAGCTGGAGGTAAACAAGCTGCTATAATATCTTTGTATATAATAAAATCTTTCAGGGAGAAGCACCTACACTTTTATTCTCCACCCTAAAACCATTTTTAATTCCCAAGTGGTATTAAATTAGCTCATATTTCCTATAACTTCCCAAAAAGCTGAACAAATTCCACATTATACTGGAATATATATTATGCAAGTTTTATTAAATGGTGCATCTCTTCTTATTTCAATGCAATGAATCAGGGACAGTGGTGATTTAATTCACATCACAGCAGGTACAGCAGGTTATTTTCATCCCAAAACCTGCGTCACAGCTAATTTAATACTATTGTTTTGAGACTGAGGGACTTCCATACTCACACACTTTATAATGGCAGTGATGCTTGCGAGCTTATCATGACTGACAATTTCCCCTCTTAGATCATCTGTTAACAACTAAACCGGCTCCATGGCAACAGATTAAAATCCGTCCCCTAATGAAGGTGTGAAGAAAAGCTGCTAAACGGTCCCTTTTTTTTGTTAAACGATTAATTTATTCATGAAAAATATATTGGAGTGAAGCTCTGGTTGGAATATAAATGTAACTGGACCACATAAGTTTTATGCATTAAAAAGAAAATTGAATCAAAGCCTGCATATTCTGAGCTGCTCCAACTTCTGTATTTAAGTTTTTTTTTAATTTATCTATATTTATTTATATATTGATTGATGTATTTTACAGTGTGGCCAATAAACCAGACTGCCTCCCTCTCCCTCGCCTCCCTCTGCAGTGAGACGTGGCAGCGCTGAGGGAAGAGAGGCTGGTAATGCTGCTAACTGCCATCTGACATTATTAATAGCTCGCCTGTGTGTGTGTGTGTCTGTGTGCGCATTTCTGTGTGTTTATGTGTGTGGTACACTCATTAAACAAGGTCTAGGCGCATTTAATGTTTACAGGCGATTATACCCAGACATCCGCGCTGATTGGAATAGAGAGATAATTGCTACAAACAAACTATGAAGTCTCTCACACACACACACACACACACACACACACACATAGAAATTTTGTCTTATGATATTCTTGAGACATCTGCATCCCTGTCCCTCATACACCTCTTCAACCTTCCCATCATCCCCCCCTTTAATGTCTCTCCCCCACCTTCCTAATCCCAAAGAAATGACTAACACCTGCCCCGATGTACGCACGCCGTATAAGATAATTAATCAGACATTGCAGCAAATGTCATAACATCTACATGTGTGAGCACACACACACTCACAGAGCAGGTGTTCCTGTGCATGAGGAAATAACTCAATGGCTGTGATGTTAAAAAAAAAAAAACATCCTTTAGATATGACTGAGTCACTCTCAGCCTGCAGACCGCATTGAGTGTGTAAATGCACTCTATTGTAAACTCATGAATTACTTTCCCATAATGCATCCTGTCAGCCTGACCTTGGCGAAGAGACTGTCCGCTGCCCTATAAAGCAGGCTGTAATGCCGCCACCCCCCCCACCACCATGTCACAAACGCAACACAAACAAACCAGGGTGGGGAACATAAGAGGAGAGGACTGGTGGACGGATGGTGGGACCACCTGCAGGGGTTGTCGGTGAGATTCTGCACAGCTAACCCTCCCCTCCCCTGTGGAGCCCTCCAACAGATGAGGTTAGATTTAAAAGGCGGGTGCAGCACAGCTAATAAACGCTAATAGCTTCTGATATTTGGACTCTTGGCTTTCGGTGTCTTCAGAGGTCAAGAGGGCTCGCTATTCAAGGGCACGAATTTACATGGCGAAGCTGCACTCGAACTGTGTGCAGACTGTCTCAGGAGAAAATCCACAGATTGTTGCAAATTTCAGAGGAGATGTCTCATAATTTAAGACGTCTCCACTCAGCGTTTGCTCAGTTGTTTTTCATATATCTTCATTATGCGTCCTCTGTTTTTCCTTTTCTGATCTTTTGTTCGAAAAAGCCTCACTTTTTTTTTTCTCCTCCCTGTCTCTTTCACTCCGACTCGGTCTTTTCTCTTTCTGTCTATTTCTTTGCATTTTTTATGCTCCTTCAGTTGCGTTTTTGATTAATATTGATTTAGCTGTAATAGTTGGGCTACAGGGACCCCACATTTCAATAACTTCTAATTACACGCACATACAGACTCACACAAACACACAAGCTTCGATAAATCTAATTGCAAGTTCCACTCATAACGCCCCTGAGTCCCGGTCCGCAAATTACAACAGCAATCTGACATTGTCAATAAATATGGCTGCCATTCTGCCCGGCTGGTGAAATGAAAGATGCAAATAAATATTGTGAGACATTTTCTTTGATCCAGCCTTTTGTCAGTCTTTTACTTCCATCCTTCTCTCTCCCTCTTTCTTCCCTTAATTCCTCTTCACATCATCCCATCCTCTCCTCTCTCGACCCACCCTCCCGTCTCAACTTTGTTTCAGCTGTTGATTCAGCATCAATCACCGCGAAATCTAATTTGTCAAACCTCAGTCGAGCAGGGCCCTCAACCCCGTGCTGCTGTCTGTTTGTCTGGAGCCCCACAAATAAGATGTGTGATAAGGCAACAGAGGGAGTTCTGCCGGGAATAAAAACAGACTTTTGCACTTTGAAGTCAGAGCAGATCAAAAACAACAGAGGGCTCTTTGTGGTACAAAGGGAGCGTTCTCCCCCTTCATCCATCTTCGCTCGCTCCTGCACCTTTTCTTCGCACCCAGTCTGTCACTCTGAACTGTCACACATCCCGTACGAGCCCCTAACCTGCCTCACCTACCTGCAGCATCTACCTACCACAGGGAAGACATCTGACTCCGTGTGAGATCGTCTACATGTATATATACGCGCCCCCTTGAGGGTTTTGTGGCACTCAATTTGCACACAGCTGATAAAGACATGCGGTATATTCTGTTTGTCTATTTGTCGTCTCATTTCTGGGTCGTACGCTTTTAGTCGCATCTCGCAGGCAATCTTCCTCCCTATTATTTTAGCAGACTCAGGCTCTTTGCTGTCACTTTGATTTTTCGCAGCGCACTGTCAAGTCTGGGAAGACATTGTCACTGTCAGCGCTGATGTTGGGGTCGTACAGTACATCTTGTGTCCCATCAGCACACAACTACCCTTCATCACCACCGCCGCCATCAGCTCCGCCGCCGCCACCACCCTCTCCACCAGTCCCATGTTCCCGACATGGGAGTCATTTGTCTTCCCTGTGTCCGCGGCGATGATGTGGGATAACGTTGGGGGCCAGTGAAGCAGACAAGGGAGTATTGGAATATCGATCCTCCTCCTCTCTGCCTGTCCTCCTGTTGAAGTTTTTTTTTTTTTTTTTTTTTTTTTCCTGCCTGTGTGATAAAGCGACTGGTGCTGATGGGTTTTGGCTCCATACATTGTTTCTTATACCTTTTGTGCGCGTATGAGTGCAATTTATTTGTAGCAGGGAGGTGTTTGTTGCTGTATAGGAGTGTTCATGTTCCAGTTAACTCTGCTCCCTCTCATCCATTTCATTCCCTTCACAGTCGGTTCTCACTTTACTCTAATAACTGTACACGCATGTTACAGTGTTAAATCTGCAGATATACCACAGCTAATCTTACAGATCTCATGAAAAAATCCCCACTATACAATAAAATTCAATATCAGATCCAAACAAAAGCCATTGGCAGCAGTGAGATTGATGCACTCAGTATACATTATAGATCAGAGAACAGAGATATCATTTAACTGTATCTTACTATCAGTCTCTTTTTTGTTTTTGTCTGAATAATCCTCTGCACAAGCTACTTTGTATTCTTCACACGACAGGATCCAGCCTTCAGTTTGGCATCTTTATTTTTTCTTAATGTGCAAAAGTTTGCTTGAAGCGGCAGGATCCATCATGACAACACACAACATCGAGTACACACTGATGACGTACTCTCCATCCACTAGCGTAACATCATGGGTACAGGCCCCGGTGCAAATATTTTTTTTGTGCCCCCACCCCGCCCAAAATATACTGAACAAAATTATAAACGCAACATGGCATGTTTTCAAGGAAACTTCTAACTTCTTTTTCTGGCATAGATATTAATATTTACAGCAACAAAGAGTGATCAATTTCTGACCCATAACAAAGAAAATATGCAAACAATGCACCCGGCAACATGTTCAAAAGGGCTTACACCTGGATTACACCTGGGGTTGAACCCCAGTAGTGCCACACATCTTCATCTCATTGAGTTCATGACGTTGTTTATTGTTCCCTGGGGAATGTTTTCCCACTCGTCTACAACGGCTGTATGCAGCTCCTGGACCGTAGATGGCACTGGTACTCGGTGACATACACCAGAACATCCCAGATGTGCTCGATGGGCTCGATGGGTTAGCTGTGCTGCCCAACTCACGGAAACGGCTTTGTAAATGACTAATTGTCGAATAGTGGACACCGAGACGTCCCGCCAAGTGACATTCCAGTCTGCAGCACGCCAATGGCACGTTCCCTCACATCTGCTGGCATCTGTGGCATCTTGTTGACAGGACACCATGCACGGTTTGCACCGGCTTTTTATTGTCCCCAGTCTAAGGAGTGGCCGTGACATGGTGACGCTGCCTGTTGAGCGTGTCCACAAGACACATGGTTGACCAACAGATTTACTCAAAATAACCAGAAATTGCAGTCACGTGGAATATCAACAAAACAAAGCCTCCAATAATTACTCAGTATGACCACAAACAAATTGTGATCTGATTGAGCAAAGCGCTAAAAAATAACAACAATATAACATGTTGCATTTATAATTTGGTTCAGTGTACAAACCTCCATCAATGTGTTCTTGTTTACTGTACATGAAACTACTGGTAAAACCCATGACAAATACTCAGCATAAAGACAAAAAACTGAAAGTAAGAGCCTTGGAAGTACTTTCACTTGAGCCAGATAGTAGCAACACAAAAGACATCTTGGTGCTGACAGACCACTTCACAAAATTTGCCCTCGCTGTTCCAACTGTGAACCAGAAGGCTAAAATTGGCGCGAAGTGTTTATGGAATGACTACTGTCCATTATAGCATTCCTGAGTGCCTAAATTCTGACCAAGGGCCAGATTTCGAGTCCCGGTTGATTAAAGAGCTCTGTGATGTTGCTGGGATTAAGAAAACCCGAACTACCCCATACCATCCCAGGGGCAATCTTGTCGAGTGCTTTAATCGGACTCTGCTAAGCATGCTGGGAACGCTCAAGAGCAAGAAGAAGTCAAAGTGGAAGGAGTACGTTAAACCGCTTGTCCATGCATATAACGGTACACGGAATGACGTGACAGGGTTTACACCCTATGAACTCCCGTTTGGACTAACACCATGACTCCCAGTAGACCCAGCTTTCGGTTTGCCAGTGCGTGAATTTCCATCTCCCTCGCACTCCCAGTATGTCAAAAGTTTAAGATCCCGTCTTGAAGAGAGCTACAAGCTTGCATCGCAGAATGCCTGGAAGTCTGCTGAAAGGAACAAGAGCCACTTTGATCAGCGTGTGAAGCCGGCAAGCTTGGAAGCTGGCGACAGAGTTCTTGTCTGAAATGTTCGTCTTCGAGGGAACCACAAGCTTGAGGACAAGTGGGAACAGGAAGTGTACTCTGTCGTTAAACGTGCTGGTGATCTCCCAGTCTATGTTGTTAAACCAGAGGCCAGGGATGGACCTACCCGTACACTCCATCGTGATCTCCTTCTCCCATGTGGGTTCCTACCAGTGTGTGCCAGTGAAGATCTTCCAGAAACTGTTCCTGTTCAAAGACCATGCGCTCGTAGCTGGGCTGAGAACACTGCTGATGCTGTTGATGTTCTAGACGGTGAGGAAGAAGGAGATGATGAATCTATTATGCTTGAGAGTACTCCTCCACTTCCGGTCAAGTTCCATGTGAGAAAAGTAAGTGATCACGAACCAGTGTCAAGTACCAACAGTACTGTGAGGGCTAATTCTCCATTCACTTCACGTGATGCTGACCCAACCTTTCCTCCACGTCCTGCTGAAAGGCCTTCAACTGCCGTGACACCTGAAACCGACTTACCTGAAGTTAGGGAGTCCGAGTCAGCTGCAGTTGAGAATCCATCGACATCCAGTTGTGAGTCAGACACTCCTGTGGAAGAAGAGCGAGAGAATGGTGGGGACGATCCTGGAAATCACTTACCTGAACCGGTGAACCTATCTGTGGAAAGAGAAGCCGTGCCTGGGGAAGAACTATCTGCCAACATGTCTGAAGGAGACTTGCCTGATGCCAACGTACCTCTGGGAAGTGACGGTCATGAGCCAGTTCAATCTGAGTCATCCACCACTGCTTCCAATGACAGTGGGGAGGGTGACGTAATGCCAAAGCACTCAACTCGGCAGCATCGTGCGCCTCAACGTCTTGAGTATTCAGTATTAGGTAATCCCTTAATTTTGGTTGTTCAAACTCTTTTCCATAGCCTCTCTAATGTTTACACCAAGGCTTTAAGTCGTGCCACTGTAACAGACTTCGTCCCTAAACTGTAATACCTGTGTAGTTACCATGCAACAGGGACGTGCATCTAAAGGGGAGAGGGTGTAACCCAGGTATTTTCCTCCTTCTGGTGCATCTCAGCCTCTCTGCACTTAGTTTGAACTCTCGCGAGACTTTGTTTTATACCGCGAGATTTTGTGCGCCGTGCTCAGAACAAATATGGCCGTGGCCACACTCAAGGTGTGAGTGTGGGACCGACAGGTGTGCGTGCTGCTGCAGGTAGGCGTTTAGCCATCTTATTGTGTCATTTCTTGCTCTAAACTGCCGATGATTCACTGTCACCTATTTAGACCTCCCTGCTGTGATTTTCCACACTGCAGGGTTTTGGTGTCTTTCTGAGCGGAACTGGTGAGTGCTAGACAGAAGCTAAGAAATGCTTGTCCATGGTTGCGAACCAGTCAGCCGGTGCTGGAGCTGGTTATTTCAACAGCAAATGGTATTGATTTTAGCATTGAACTAATTAATTAGACGTCTGACTTAAAGAGTATTCTGATGAATCCTTGATGTTGAATAAATGAATTGTATTTGCATTTCATGATGAAACATATGTTGTATATTGTGCAGTATTGGAAGTGATGCTGATGTACATCGAGATTATTAGACACATGATTATTTACAGTGAATAACGGTGATTTGTTGAATTGTTACTGATTTCATGGTCCTGCTTTGTATAGGCCAGGTTCCATGAACTGGATGGTGAGCTAAGCCCCGGGCCTAAAGATCACAGAGGCCAAGACAAGAGTGCAAATCTCCGCCGGTGTGGTAGGAGAAGCTGCAGCCCCTCCCTCACACACACACACACACACACACACACACTAATACACTACCCTGTGCACAACTCTCATGGACTTTCTACTCACCGGAACGCTGGATTTGGAATCCTGCCCTTGCATGGCAGTGTGTGTGTGGCGATGAGGACTGTGAACCAAATGGACTCCTAAACTATGGTGCACCCTGTATATATGTTGTAAATAATTGCTCCATCCACTCTCCATATGTATTCCTACAAAATACATCGCCACTAACCACTGCAATCCTGTGTTTGTATTCATTGAGTACACCGTTTTCCTCCGAGTCGAATTAATAGCTTCTGATACTAGCCTACTGTTACGCACTATACAACTACCCATAACTAAACTGCCGCATTATACATGCTACACTCAGCCAGTGCTGAAAGTTGGCGCCTCGGCTGAGGCTGAGGGTGACCATGTACCTGGTATTGCACCTGGTACCAGTCAGGCTGGTGGGGCAGGAACTCCCCACTCTCCCCCTAAGTTTAATTCTCTCTCTCCTGCCTTGGAAAGTGATGGGTCCCGAGCTGTGGCTCAGTCGAATGTGCGGCTAGCCCAGCTTGAGCATGAGGCTCGTGAGCGGGCCCTGAACGCTTCCAACTGGAGATGAGGAAGCTGGAACTTGAAGCTGACACTGCTGTCAAGCTTCAACATCTAGACCTAGAAGCACAGAAAGCGGCTGAAGAGTCTGAAGCTCCGGCTGGTGATAAGGGTGAGTCCCCTGCTCCCACCACTACATGCAAACCTGTTTTTGATGTGACTAAATTTGTACGTTTAGTGCCTGAATTTAGAGAGGCCGTCGTGGACTGTTACTTTGCTGCCTTTGAAAGAATCGCCCTTGCTCTGAGGTGGCCAACGGATCTGTGGGCTCTCCTTCTGCAGTGCAAGTTAACCACTTCCACCCGAGCGCCTGCACCAGTGCGGGCAGACGCAAAATTTCAGAGCATCCCTTTGATCTCAAGCCTATAACTTCACAACCACGAGATGAAACAATTCTTTTACTGATTCTGCTACAGGAGGCTTGGACTGTGATAAACAGTTGTGGTTCAATATTCCAACAAATGTTTTAACTGATTTTAACAGCTTTAAACATTTTGTACGAAAGTGACCACCAGCCGGGAGCATAAGCGACCACAACATTCAAGGGAGCTGGAAAAGCCATCATTTAACTCTACACCACATATTATACATTAAACCGCATGAGGAAAGCCTCCTCTTTAAAACAAGACCACTCTCACCTTTCTACGATTCACAGACGTCCCTCTAGCTTTGGAAAAGTAAACAGGAAGTGTTCTAGAGAAAAAAAACCCAGGTAAAAATATAATCAATTTTTTGTCATTTTCGCCATTCAAATGTGCTTGAAAACTTTACTTTCAGTCATCATTCTTTTCAGACAGTCCCTCTGAAGCAAACCAGGCTAAAAGATTTCTCTGATTGGACTACTAACTGTACATAATTTTGAGTGACGTGTACGTACAGCCTATAGCATTGCGCAGCACAATATCTGTTCATCCCCTCCTCGCAGCAATTGGGTAAAACCCAGTCAGGTCTGGTGGTCGTCAACGAATTCTACTGGTTTAGAGCTTTCAAAGGAGGGGCTACATGCCAGAAATCTCCAAAGACTGACTGAGATACAAGCTTGTGTAACGGCGGACCTCACAAATACATATATTCCTTCTTATGCACTTTACGCATGCACTCCACCGCAGCGCATGGAGGTTTCAGCGAGTGGACAGAAAAACGTCGATTTTTGTGAAAAACATCATTAATCGTGGCTAAAAAAACAACTGTAAACAGATTTAGTGTTGTTGAGGCTTTAGAGGAGATCACCAGGACAAGTGATGTGGACGTTAGAGATTCTGAGGACAGCAGCTCAGACAATGGTGTCGAGGGAGAGTTGTTTACTCAGGACCGACTCGGTCTACGGAGTGTTTCATTGTGTTGTTACGTTCTGTCTGCAGGCAGATCACATCCATATATATATCACATGTTATATGTGTGGTTTGGTAATATTTGATTGAGGTTTCAGCGTGTTTTCGCCGCTGTAATAGATGTTTACAAAACAAAAGCCGCCGCCATTTTGAAACCAGCCGGTCAGGTGATTCCTGTTTATGTTTTTGTAACATCTTACATGCAAGTCATCCCATATTTATCAGTATCTGCCTGCTTGCCTCTCTTTTTTGAAGACCTGAAGCCCCCAGGAAAACCAAATTTATTTAGAAAATAAAAATCCTCCTTTGAGACAACAATATGTCATTGTTTGTCTCTATTTTAGTCCATTTATGCTGTACACAAAGCATAAAACAATGTTGTGTGTTTTGGAAATGCTTCATAATGTGTGATAGTTCTTGTCTAAGGGAACAAAAAATCATTTTATAGCCAGATCCCATGTTTTCAGGTGAAAAACTCATTTGGCACAACTTGGTGCCAAACTGTGCCAGATGTGTCTCCACAGCTGTCCAGGTGATGTACGTCTGGGACTGTTCTGACTAAAATGGCTGTAACATTTTTGTACATAAGTTTTATAACACCAAATTTGGAGGAACTGCAGGTCACTAGTTGTAGAATAGATCCAGTTCATAATTTGCCTCCTGACATTTGATTTAGTGATGTTTATTACTCTAAAATTAAACATGTTTTGGTAGGCGGAGACAAAATTTTGTCATTTCTGATGTATTCTAGCTGATATAACTCTAGCCTGATGAAAGGTACAACAAAACTTTCACTTCA
>OOFC01051138.1:0-12850 GCA_900323345.1 Pseudochromis fuscus
CAATCTGAATCTGAATCTGGTTTTACCATGGATAAAACCAGTAAGATGTTGGATAAAACCAGTAAGATGTTGGGTAAAACCAGTAAGATGTTGGGTAAAACCAATAAGATGTTGGATAAAACCAGTAAGATGTTGGGTAAAACCAGTAAGATGTTGAGTAAAACCAGTAAGATGTTGAGTAAAACCAGTAAGATGTTGGGTAAAACCAGTAAGATGTTGGGTAAAACCAATAAGATGTTGGGTAAAACCAATAAGATGTTGAGTAAGGCCAGTAAGATGTTGAGTAAGGCCAGTGAGATGTTGAGTAAAACCAGTAAGATGTTGGGTAAAGCCAATAAGATGTTGAGTAAAACCAGTAAGATGTTGGGTAAAGCCAGTAAGATGTTGGGTAAAACCAGTAAGATGTTGGATAAAACCAGTGAGATGATGTTGATGGTGTGAGATGATCTGATGTTAGAGTGAGTGAAGAAAAACACTGCAATTGGACGTGAACGTTTGATTTTACATGTTGAATTTAAAATCAAAATAGGCAAAAAAACTATAAAACTTTGGAGGCTCAGGTGTAAAAGGTTAAAAACTATTATTTACTTTAAATCGTTTTCATCTTTATAGTTGTTATTTGTTTCATCCATGTGAAACACCTTCAGACACAGAGGAAGAGGTTGTATTGATGAGACTCCAGTTAAAGACATGGGAGAAGTGTTTCCTGTGAGAGGTGTGAGGCAGCTGTCCAGCCTGACCTCCTCCCTGCTGCAGGTGTGTTCAAACACAGTGTGAACACACCTCATCCTGCCTTTAATCAGTGGAGTCACTAACAGTTACCATGCACACAGTGACTGGCTGCTGTGTAACTATTAATAATGTTTGTGGTGCAGTCAGTTCAGTTTGGTGGCAGCTGCTTCCTGCTCATACGACCAGTGCAGGAGAATAATGGGAACTTAAAGAGGAAGTAGATTTCTAGGTTCAGCACCCTTTTGTGAGTCCGCCTATTCAGCACAGCACTTCTTAGCCATTAGCCAGGTGTGTGATTAAGGTTAGCGCTCTAGCAGTCATGCTACTCTCTTGTTCCCTCTTCTCCTTTACCTTTGCACTCCCCCGTACTGCTGCTTTCAGCAGAAATTAGCTGTATTAAGGCAGTGACTAATCGCTTGACGTTTTCCCTTCCACTGCATTTGCGGGGCCGGGCCGCTGGCTGTCTGGATCCATAGGTAATGCTAGCCTTATATACGAAAGCCAGACCACCTCAATCAATAACCACCCCTGGGCAAGGACGGAGATGGAGGAGAGGAGAAGGAGAACAGGATGCCGCCTAATTCAATGAAATAGACATTACCCGGAGCTCGCAACGCGCCAGGGCATGAGTAATCATAGACAAATTCATTTTAGAGCCCAGGAGCCCAGTATTGCTTTCAATTAAGGGCAGAGTTTAGAGCAAGTGGGGTGCATATAGTGTGAGTTAGAGTGAGGGGGCAGGAGCAGGAGGGAGACACATTCAGACAGAGCTCGGATCACTTTCTGTTGACACTGCCAATTTGTAGCCCGGCTTTTTCTGCAGGCATTAAGCGCAGCCCGTGAAGCCGGTGTAACGCTTAACTAAGCAGTGCAAGATGAAATGCAGACATTTATGCATCCACCAAAGACTGTTGTTGTTTTCCAACTAATGGAAAATAAGTACATTAGAAGAAAGTGCTGTCAGGGAGCTGGATGGACAAAGAAATGAAATCAAATGTGGAAGGAAGTTTTGAATCTAAGTGCTGTTTCGACAAGAGGAAGTGATGAAAGATGCTCCAATTGATTTTCAATAGATGCTTTGCTTCAAATTTGAATATTTTGTTTCCATGTGTTCATGTTATCATAATCCAAAAATTACAACTTGTCATCACCAGATAAATGAGCTCATTGTTTCATTTAGTTTGTGACAGGAGGAAAATATTGCTCCAAGAAAGTGGAGTAGTTACAAACTGTTGAGCTACAGCCTGACTTTTTTTTTCTGCAGTTCTTTGAAATTAGTTTTAACACTGAGTCAATGAAAATTGACATTTGTGTATTTTCTAACTAAAAGGTTATGAAAGCTCTTATTATGAGCTGAAGCATGTTTGAAAAAAACACTGAGACGAGTCTGTGCTGCACTTAGTGGCTGTGTTACAGATGCAATGGCAGTGAATGAGTCACAGGCATTTTATAACTCACACAGTATAAAAAGCATCATTTGGAGTGCATGAATATGTCTGCCTCTCTGAGCAGTTTAAAACTGTGAGGCTGTATGAATTTAAAGTGTGCATTCAATCATAATTACAGTATGATTACAGCAAATAAAAGAGAAATCTCCTCAGAAGGACACTCCATCATTGACGGAGCTGAGATTGTAAACCTGTGTGTGCATGAACACCACTTGTTGGTCGGTGTCACTTCAAAGCATCTCCCAAACCACCAGAGGCAGGGACACGTTAATGTAGATGTAGGAATGAACAGCTTCTGCTGGGATCTGGTAAAAAAATGTAAACGTAGAAATTAAAAGGTCTGAGGACTGATTCCTCTGCAGAGAGAGAAACATGAATCATTCTCACAACTGTATGTTGAAAACAAGGAGATGTTTGGTTGCATTGTGTCATCCACAGGATTATCAGTGGACTACTTTACATGAGTGAACCCGGGTAAAACCAGTAAGATGTTGGATAAAACCAATAAGATGTTGAGTAAAACCAGTAAGATGTTGGATAAATCCAATAACATGTTGAATAAAACCAATAAGATGTTGGGTAAAACCAGTAAGATGTTGAGTAAAACCAGTAAGATGTTGGATAAAACCAATAAGATGTTGGGTAAAACCAATAAGATGTTGGGTAAAACCAGTAAGATGTTGAGTAAAACCAATAAGATGTTGGGTCAAACCAGTAAGATGTTGAGTAAAACCAGTAAGATGTTGGATAAAACCAATAAGATGTTGGGTAAAACCAATAAGATGTTGAGTAAAACAAGTAAGATGTTGAGTAAAACCAATAAGATGTTGGAAAAAAACCAATAAGATGTTTAGTAAAACCAATAAGATGTTAGATAAAACCAGTAAGATGTTGAGTAAAACCAATAAGATGTTAGATAAAACCAGTAAGATGTTGGGTAAAACCAATAAGATGTGGGGTAAAACCAATAAGATGTTGAGTAAAACCAGTAAGATAGTGGATAAAATTAATAAGATGTTGAGAAAAAACCAGTAAGATGTTGGGTAAAGCCAGTAAGATGTTGAGAAAAAACCAGTAAGATGTTGAGTAAGACCAGTAAGATGTTGGATAAAACCAGTAAGATGTTGGGTCAAACCAGTAAGATGTTGGGTAAAACCAATAAGATGTCGAGTAAAACCAGTAAGATAGTGGATAAAACCAATAAGATGTTGAGTAAAACCAGTAAGATGTTGGGTAAAACCAATAAGATGTTGAGTAAAACCAGTAAGATGTTGGATAAAACCAATAAGATGTTGGGTCAAACCAGTAAGATGTTGGGTAAAACCAATAAGATGTTGAGGAAAAAAACAGTAAGATGTTGAGAAAAAACCAGTAAGATGTTGAGTAAGACCAGTAAGATGTTGGATAAAACCAGTAAGATGTTGGGTAAAACCAATAAGATGTTGAGTTAAACCAGTAAGATGTTGGATAAAACCAGTAAGATGTTGGATAAAACCAATAAGATGTTGAGTAAAACCAGTAAGATGTTGGATAAATCCAATAACATGTTGAATAAAACCAATAAGATGTTGGGTAAAACCAGTAAGATGTTGAGTAAAACCAATAAGATGTTGGAAAAAAACCAATAAGATGTTTAGTAAAACCAATAAGATGTTAGATAAAACCAGTAAGATGTTGAGTAAAACCAGTAAGATGTTGGGTCAAACCAGTAAGATGTTGGGTAAAACCAATAAGATGTTGAGTAAAACCTGTAAGATAGTGGATAAAACCAATAAGATGTTGGGTAAAACCAATAAGATGTTGAATAAAACCAATAAAATGTTGAGTAAAAACAACTAAATGTTAGGTAAAAACAGCTAAATGTTGGGTAAAAACAATCAAATGTTGGGTAAAAACAATAAAATGTTGGGTAAAACCAATGAAATGTTGGGTAAAACCAATAAAATGTTGGGTAAAACCAATAAAATGTTGGTTAAAAACAACTAAATGTTGCATACAACCAATAAAATGTTGGGTAAAAACAACTAAATGTTGCATACAACCAATAAAATGTTGGGTAAAAACAACTAAATGTTGGGTAAAAACAGCTAAATGTTGGGTGAAACAATCACAAATGTTAGGTAAAAACAGCTAAATGTTGGGTAAAAACAATAAAATGTTGGGTAAAACCAATAAAATGTTGGGTAAAACCAATGAAATGTTGGGTAAAAACAACTAAATGTTGGGTAAAAACAATAAAATTTTGGGTAAAACCAATCAAATGTTGGGTAAAACCAATCAAATGTTGGGTAAAAACAAGTAAACTAAATGTCATCTTTTTGTGTTAGCTTATGAAGCTAAACTCCATCTTATAAATTCAGAATAAAAACTCTGGAGTTGTTGGATGTTGATTGGATTTGTGTTCATCTGCTGTTTGCATTGTTAACATAAAACAGGGACATTTAAGGTTTGTGTTATTGAAACAATCTGCATCTGAAAACCCTCCAAAGTGAAGAAGTTACTTTTGTCTCTAACATCAAAGTTGAGGATCTGGAAGCAGAGTTGTTCTTCTGAAGCATCATGTGTCATTTGATTCTCTTCCAGTCGCTGCTGCCTGTTTGTTATGACGCTCATATGGAGAATAGTTACAGCAGCTCAGCCTCACTTTGTGTTGTGTGCGGCAGCAGATGGTGTGGAACTGCGGACTGTTTGAAAACTGCCTTGCTGGAGAGTATCCGAACAGAGGCAGTTACAGCAGCTGTCTTTGTGTCTGTGACGTTAGCTGTTAGCTGCAGTCATTAGATGAAACAAACAATCACGAGTCATTGATTTTGTATTGCTGTGTGTGTGTGTGTGTGTGTGTGTGTGTGCAGAGGTGGGGGTCTACATGTGCTCCCAGCCGATGATCTGACTCAGTCAACATCGTTAGCATTTAGATGACTCCCCCACATGGCATACTGAACAAAGATTTAGTCGAATCATTTCTCTCTCAGGCAGGAATCACTTCTGATCATCTTCAAGAACTATTCAAACTTTCTGGTTTTTCCTCAACAGTCAGACTAAAAACCTCAAACTGCTTTTCCTCTGAAAGCACAAAGACGCACTAAGAAATTTACCCCAAACTATTATGTTTGTAAAACACATTTTTATTGGGTGACCGTGATTTGTTGACACAGTTTTTCTGTAATTACTCATAGTTTAAGTTTCTAAGACTTGACAATTTGAAATAGTCAGGAACAGGAAGTTGTCCAGCCTGAGCTGAAGGCCCAGCAGCCTCTTCTTCCTCCTCCTCCTCCTCCTGCAGCATCAGGATGAGCTTTTTCTCCTCTTCGGGGTTTCTCTTCTCCTCTCCAGGGTCCTGATGTTCTCCTTCAGGACCTGGTTCTCCTCCTCCAGGACATTCATGTTTAGTTTCAGGACCTGCTTCATATTTTCCAGACCTTCTGTTTGCCTCAGCAGGACTCTTTTCTCCTCCTCCAGGACTTTGTGGTTCTTCTCTAGCAAATTATTTGGGCTCTTCAGGTCTGTTTTGTCCTTATCCAGGACCATTTTCTCCTTCTCCAGGACTTCTTTGTTCTTCTGAAGGAACATTTTATTCTCCTCCAGGATGTTGTTGTTCTCCTGCAGGACAGTTTTCTCCTCCTCCAGGGCTTGGTTGTTCTTTTGCAGGGCTATGTTCTCCTCACCCAGAATGTTCTGGTTCTCCTCAAGTACAGTCTGGTTCTCCATCAGGTCTCTGTTGTCCTTTTCCTGGACCCTGTTCTCCTGCAGGGTAACTTGGTGTTTTTTCTGCATCTCATGTTTCTTTCCCTCCCTTGTTTTTCTTCTTCTTCAGGACCATTTTCTCCTCTGCCAGGACTTTATTTCTCTGCAGGACTATTTTCTCCAGCACAGTGTAATTCTTCTGCAGAACCATTCTCTCTACCTCCAGGGCTTTGTTGTTCTTCTGAAGGACCCTGTTGTTGTTCTTCTGAAAGGTCATTTTCACCCTCCTCCAAGACCTTGTTGTTCTTCTGCAGACCTATTTCACCCTCCTCCAGGGCTTCATTGCTCTTCTGCAGGACTTCCTTCTCCTTCTGGAGATCCAGGATGTGCTGGTCTCTCTGCTCGATCTGCAGGTTCAGGCCTTTCTCCTCCTGTTGGATGGTGCTGTTGTTCTGTCTGTCAGCAAGTCTGTCAACCTGGAGTTGTTGGTTGAACTGACAAAGTTCGTCTTCGCTCTTAATACAAATATCGTGTGTTTCCCCAATTTGATCGACGGTGACGCTGAACTGAGCGCAATCATGGTTAAATTAACCCAGCAGGTAGTTAATCCAGTTTTTACCCAGTTCTGGGCTAAAGCAAACCCAGATTTTGTAATGTGTATGCTTGTGGCCTGAGCACTAGCGCTAGCCTTATTTTCCCCTGGACTCGAGATCTAAATCTGGGTGAAAATGCGATATTTTGCTATCATAATGAGCGGGGACGAATCCAGGAAAGGTGGATACGGGCTACGAAACAATTCTGATCGTGAAACTGCGAAACAAGTCTCGGCGGACCTAGCATAGGAGCAACATGGCGACCGCACGGTTAGCCTGGACTTGATCTGAATGGCTACTCGTCGAGCTGAGTTAAAAACAGACCTACAAGACTTTCGCTCGATAATTCGTGTCAGGACATGAAAAACAAATGGATGAGCTCACCAAAAACTCCAGGAGCGATCATCAGCTGAAATAAAGAAAATAGAGGTTGAATAAAGCAATAATAATAAATAAAACAAAATAAACAAGTCGCTGATGTGGATTTGAGCTGGAAACAAGCTTCAGTGATCTGTGTCACTGTGAATATGATCCAGAAAAATCCTGTTCAGCTGAATCCAGATGTGTGAAGAAGCTGGATTCAGTCGCCTCCTTCATGTTGGCGGATAGAGCAGGAGGCTTCAGCCAAACCCTCCCGAGATTAATAGTGAAAATGAGGAAGTGGAGGAAGTGAAGCGATGGACTGAGACTGGAAGCAGATCAAAGTTGGCTCTCTCTGTGAACACCAACAGGACCTCTTCAGATTTATCATCCCCTAATGGACCGTGAAGCCATCAACACCGGCGAATCCCTCAGAGTTATCACAGCACCAGTAAATTAGAGGAAAACTCTGCGGCTCCCAGAGAGAGGCCTGTACTTTTACATCTGCTCGGATAAATATCCACAGATTTACAGTGTGTGCTGCTGCAGATTAGAAATGAGAAATACTTTTACTCAGTATTGTTCTTCCAAGTGCTTAAATAAATTCAGAAGTGTGGTGGTTTCACAGTCTTCAAACTTTTCAGAGCAAAAGATTTATACTGATCCCAACTTACACTGTAAAAACCCCCCAAAAAACCCAAACAGCAATTTTTCCAGCAGCTGGAAAAATCATCAAAAAATACTTTAAAATACTGGGAAAAATTAAAAACACAGTAATTTTCCATAATTTCAACACAATTTGTAGCTTTAATTTTACTGGAAATGTTGTGTAATTTTAAAAGGAACCCCGACTGTAATTAAATCTTTGCTCTATATGAATTACTTTGCCTCCAGTAACATAAACATAGGATATAATTGTCAAAATTAATTTCCAGTTTTTATATTTTTGTAGAAACATTTTTTGCACGGAGGTCGCCATGTTTGTTTACATCGCAATACATTCTGGGTATGACGTCAAATGGTGGGTGGTACTCGGCTGACCGGTGTTTTGAGCTGTAGCGGCTAACTGTTAGCAGCGATGAACTCGGTTCAGCCCTTTCGATTTGAGCCGCAGCGGGACCAAAGACATGAGGGAAGTGAAGATGACTCCCTCAGTGAAAATGGAGAGGACATTGAACGTGAGCTAACCTAAAAACTGACCTAAACCTGAGCTCTTTACAGCAGACGCTCTCTCTGTCAGTCACCATCGCGGAGCAGCGGCCACAGAGACACCATCGACAATGACCAACTCTCGCTTCCTCGCGAGCGAGAGTCTTCCAAGGGCTGGACCGAGTTCATCGCTGCTAACAGTTAGCCGCTAGCTCAAAACACCGGTGCATTGCGACGTAAACAAACATGGCGACCTCCGTGCAAAAAATGTTTCTACAAAAATATAAAAGCTGGAAATGATTTTTGACAGTTATATCCTATGTTTATGTTACTGGCAGCAAAGTGAATCATATAGAGCAAACATGTAATTACAGTCGGGGTTCCTTTTAAGATTTTATTATATAATTTAAGATATTTCACGTGTAAAAACAATAAAAGAGATAAAAACTCATTTATTCAATTTTTTGTTAATAATTTTACAAAAAAAATCTGTCAATTAATGAACAGATCAAAGGAAAATATCAGAAATTTTTTTTATTTTGGAAATGTCTTCACAGTATCTAATAACATAGTTCACAGTAGACATGTAGATTTAAAGCTTATTCATGAAATTGTATGAATATTTTCAGGTATTAAAACTGTAACTGTAAAGTAAACAGACATAGAAAGATTTTTTTTTAGATTTTGTAAAAGTTCTAGTTTTTGGCACCAAAACAACAGAAACACATGAAAATGCAGCAATAACAAGGTTTATATTGTTGATTTAGAGGATTTTAAACATGAAGCAATAAGAATCCAGAAAAAATAAGGATGAGACACAATTTTCACATATTCAGAGAGACTCATCTGAACTAATTACTCATTAAAGTCTGATCTTATTGTTTGGGTCTAAACTAAGAGGAAAACAAAGACTTTTAGAAAAGTTTAAGAGTTTCAAAATAAACTTTTACAATGAACAAAGATTCAAGATTCAAAGAGTTTATTGTAATATTCAGAGTAATAAAACACATTTCCCTGTACAGCAAAAGTCTTTCTTTGGTGTCCACAAGTGTAAAATACATCAAATAATAATAATACAAAACTAAGGCAGCAGCATGTGAAAAATACAATAGAAATGTGTAAAAATATAAGTTTGCAGATAGAGCGACATATAAACTATTTACAGTATATATTGTACCAAGTGTGTAAGATCAGCTGTACAAAGGAGGAACTGGAGGAAAATGAAATAAGTAAAATCACTGAATTATTGACTGAAATTGTATCATACAGATATGGACTTTTATCTAATATCCCAAACAGAGCTGCTGTCCTCCTTGACTTAACGTCTCTGTTATCACTAAGTCATAAAGCATCAGAAGCTAGATCCATATTAATGCGCTGTGAGCAGTTTGCTGGTTTCACCTTAAATTATTTGTCAGGCACTCCTCTGTGTGCAGCTTTAAAAAGCCTCTGCAGTGACTGAAAGGTTATTGCTTCAATAATGGATCAATAATCCTCCAAACACACAACAGCACCTGCGTTTATTCTCCTCTTTTTTGACAAAGTGAAAAGTCATTTCTTGTCCTTCATCGTGTGGTCCTGGGAGGGACTCATATCCACCACAAACTTCTACATCTCAGGGTGGAAGTGGTCCCGTGGGCTCCAACATGCGCCACTAGATGGGGCTGTTTGATACACCATGCGTCCGTGGGTGGCTCCACAGCATCTGTATAAACACGCTCTCTAATTTATGAGATAATGACATCTTGTTAAATCCCGTGCAAATTAATTTTATTCCATCAATTACATCTATAAAAAAATAAATTAATGAGCAACAACGTGGACAAACGCCAGGACAGATGGAAAGATCCGGTCCAGACGGTCAGAGTTGATTGATTGGGCCAAATATTCGACTCATTAAGCGATTTGACGAGCTGAGACTTAATTAAAAGTTCACAGGTCTGCAAAAAGAAAACTCTTAAACCGTGAGGACTCCCCCTTCAGCATCATTTAACACCATATCCTCCCCACTCAGCAAAAGATCTAGTTTGAAAATGTGACATATTACGCGTAGATCACCAAACTCCACCATCAAAATGTTGTTAATTACAGACAAAATATTAGAAATGTTCACAAACTTGCACTAAAAAGCTCTTGAGGAAAATAAACTTTGGTGATGCAGAAGAGATGCATCCTGAATTCCTGCCTTATGCTTTACAACTTATGTACATGCAGATGTGCCAAGAAGGAAAAAAACGCACGAGCATCCAGAATGTGCAGATTTCTGAATGGAGTTTGGTTTGGAAAATAATAATAATAAAAAAAATAGGTTCCTGTAGGCTCCTCTGGGACTTCCCATTGATTTCTCGGGACATCTCTTGTCTTTGCTCCCTCCATTAAACACACTCACCAACAAAGCTACAACGCAGACTGGGAGATGCTGAATTATGGGCGAGCTCCCACACCTTATCACAGCCAACAGACGCCCCGTGCTCACTCCGATCCCACCCCAGTCTGCCAGCCTGCTGCTGCTGTCTGCCTTATCAGCGCTGCTGCTGCTGATGCTGCTGCTGATGCTGCTGCTGCTGCTGCTGGATGCTGCTGGATGCTGCACGGTGGCGCAGCCCGGATCCAACTGAGGATTTGAGGATGGAAGCGTGAGGACAGCGGGACGGTTTGGAAGCCAGTACGCGGGGTGGAGTAGCCCAGAACAACACCAGTGTACACCCGTGATGTTCATCTGATCCAACACTTTAACCCTGCTGAGAAGCTCTGCCACTCAGGGGACCGTGAAGTCTCCTCCTGATAGGATCGTATTGAAGCGCGTCTCTCCGGATCAGGTGTTTTTCTTTTTAACTTACCTGCGATGGTGATTCCTGCGCATTTCTCTCTGTGAGGCGCAAGAGTGGATTAAAATTCCAAACTTTGGATTTTCTAATAAAAAAAAGGAGGGATGGCAGATGCTGATTGGAGATGCACGCGCACTGTTTAACACTCTTAGTTCTGGATGGATGCTGTCGATGTGACCGCGGCTCGTCTGGCAGATGAATCCACACCGTGGGTACCTGCCGCGCTGACAGGAGGCTGTGCGCTCCGGTGGGAGTCTCGTACGCACACGCAGAGCGCTCTGTGGTCCCTTCGCGGGGAAAGTTTGTGACTGGGACACGGCGGAGGATGAAGGCAGGGCACCTCGTTTGGTTTCCCCACGGACGCTGAGCTCAGTGATTTCCTCTCGCAACACGTGGTTTATTACATTCAAACTTGCGCGTTCTTCGTGGATGGATTGGTGTGATTACTGGGGGAGGTGTTGGTGGAGAATGTGTTTCCAAACTGTGGATTCCTGCTCAGGCTGGAGGGGAGAGCAGCGGACACCTCGAGCCCTTCCCGGAACCACAGGTGTCCCCCGTGAACAGGTGAGTGGCTCATCGTGGAAACTGTGGACTGAGGTTACACTTTATTACTGTGGGGGAAATCCTTGGAGGATGTGCAGGAGGTGCTGAGTCCACGTGGGTTTTCCACTGCATCCCGCACCAAAGTCCATTCAGAAATCTGGCGTTTAAAGACCGCACTGCTTAGCCAACGTGACCTAATGAAGCTCCAGCTTTTTCTTTCCACACACACTCTTCTGATCAACTGCTTTCCCACGCAGGTGATTTAAACAATGTTTGAAACTAATATTTTTTTCCCACTTATTTAATGAACTTTAAAAGTGCTCGACTTTGCAAACTGTTTGCAAAAGTTATTGTTTGTGCTGCAGAGTTAATGCCTAATTTTCAAAAATAAAAGCCTGATTAATAAAGTGCATGTCATCAGGCTGAAAGTTTTAATTGCCAAATGTATGACTGGCAAACAATGGAAAGGGTGAAATAAAAGTCTAACTTGTGATTTACAAGCTGTTAAAACTCCATGTGATTAATAATATGTTAGAGGAGCATCAAACAGTCAGATTTGAGGGAACACAGTGGAGGTCTTCAACCTTTACCCCTTCAAAATAAGACAATATGTTCACTCTTTATGATAATAACACCACAAACTGGAACTTATTGGACATTACTGTGCCTTATGTTTCCCTTTGTGCGTCTTGGTTACAGACACAACAATAATTCTGAAGTTTATCCTCCCACTTTTTCTTTGCATTTATATTTATTTAATACCTAGTTTATTAAAGTTTATTTAAAGGATTAAATATGACATAAATATATCCACAGTAAGGCTTTTCCTCTGGTTTTCTTTTCACGTTAAGAATGAGTCTGTAACAAAGTTTTATTTAGTTGTAAGAATCCACATTTCTCAAAGAGACTTTTCTGGTGATTTATGTTTTGTGTAATTTTCTGTTTCTTTTCTTTTCTGTTAGTGACTCCAGATCCCAAAAATGCCGAGCTGTGGATAGAGAGCTGACCTCCCTGAAACCCCTCGTCCTCGTTAGTTTCTGGATCCTCATCCTCCCTTTTTCCCTTCCTCCACTCCTCCTCTTCAACCCTTCCTCGCGGCGCCTCTCTTCCACCCCAGTCTCTTCTTTATCATCTTTCTGTCTCCCTCCATCACTTCCCTCCTTCCTTCTCCTCTTATCGAGGTACCTCCTCCATCCTCTCCTCTCCCTCCCTCCTTCCTCCTCTTCCTCCTCTCCTCTTCCTACCCCCCCTTCCCGGACCCACCACCTCCTCCTCTTCCTCCCCCCGCAGCACACATGCAGGCCAAGAAGCGGTACCTGCTCGTGTCTGTGGGGGCCGGTCTTCTCTTCCTCGTCTACCTGTGGGCTCTGCAAATCGGGGAGTTCCAGCAGCAGCCGTACCAGTATCACCAGTTTCCCCAGTACCCGCAGTATCACCAGTACCACCACCACCACCAGCAGGAGTACCAGTACTACCACCAGAGTCAGGACGTGTACCAGCCCCAGCCGCTGCC
>OOFC01051138.1:23350-53350 GCA_900323345.1 Pseudochromis fuscus
TTATTCCAGTATTATTGCAGTGTTATTCCAGTATTATTCCAGTGTTATTCCAGTGCTATTCCAGTATCATTGCAGTGTTATTCCAGTGTTATTCCAGTATTATTCCAGTGTTATTCCAGTATTATTGCAGTGTTATTCCAGTATTATTGCAGTGTTATTCCAGTATTATTCCAGTGTTATTGCAGTGTTATTCCAGTATTATTCCTGTATTATTGCAGTGTTATTCCAGTATTATTCCAGTATTATTGCAGTGTTATTCCAGTGTTATTCCAGTGTTATTCCAGTATTATTCCAGTATTATTGCAGTGTTATTCAAGTGTTATTCCAGTATTATTCCAGTATTATTCCAGAATCATTCCAGAATCATTCCAGTATTATTGCAGTGTTATTCCAGTATTATTCCAGTATTATTCCAGAATCATTCCAGTATTATTGCAGTGTTATTCCAGTGTTATTCCAGTATTATTCCAGTATTATTCCAGTATTATTCCAGTATTATTCCAGTGTTATTCCAGTGTTATTCCAGTATTATTCCAGGATTATTTGACTGTAGAGTGTTAGAGAATTCCCCCAATGTGGGATGAATAAAGTCTTATCGTATCTTATATTAATAATAATAAGGTATTGGTCACTATTTCATACTGTATCTAAATACATGTCATGTATTTATAAATGTGGATGAGATTTAACCCAACACTCATATTCCCAGTAAGTCAACAAATCATCCCAGTAAGAAAACAAAAATCACTGGATTCGTCCTTTTTCCAGTTGCTGTTTGTTTGCTGTTGACCTGCTTCCTATAGAGTGATTTTGAGAAGTTCTTGTAGCTGTTAAAGCCTTTTAATTTTTGTTTCCATATACCCATCGTGTTACCATGACAACAGAATTGGCTAATCCACAGTGCAAGGGGCACAACTGCTGGGCCATAGAAAAGGGCAGCTCGATGCACAGAGACGGCAACATCACCTGGACCTGGGCGTCTGATGTCTCCTCACTATGATCTTCCCTCTGAATATTTTGTTGATGTTGTGAAGTCACATTTTCACACAACTGCGCCACGTGCACGTGTATATGTGTGTGTCTGTGTGTGTGTGTGTGTGTGTGTGCATTTTGCCAGTGGTCTGGCAATCATAGGGAATAACATAGCTCCATGATTGCACACTGCCCTTGAAAAAAATTCTATTCCCAGTCGAACTCAAAACAGCCCGAAGCCTTTCTTACCAAACCCAATATTTTTCCTGTATACATTCTGCTATGGGTGGACAAGAAACATAAACGAAACTACAGAAACAGTAGTATACTGAATTACAGTAGGACACCCACAGTATAATACGCAGTCCGCCCACGCTCTAAGAAAATGTTATTGTTTATAATATAAATCATTGTTATGCACTGAAGAGATTTGATTTTCCACTGAGTAATTAGAAGATTATAGTATCACACAAGAGCAAATACAAATCAGATCACAGCATATCATTGCATAGAATTAAGCTCTGTGTTTTCTGAAATATTGTTCTTCCCAGGTTAAGTGCTATTTTCATCCACATGTCAGCTGGTTTGGTCTTTTTTTCTCCGAGCATTTTAGGTCTGACGTGCTTTTTCTTCTTGTTAAATGTCACTGACAGGTTTTGACATGAAAACTTAAGTTAGCAGTATCCAACCTGTCATACTGTATTTGTAAACAGCTTACGTTTCCTTCTCCGAGCTTAGAGGAGAGGAGGCGAAGCCTGACAGCAGACAAGGGTTTTTAACAAACATCCTCACATGCATACATAATGCCCCATTTCAAAAAAGAGGAAGTTTGCCGCTCCATTTCATACGTAGCATTTCTGTGAGCGCCCAGGGGATACCTTCTGTCCGCAGCTTCAATGGGCTGCATGCACTATACTTAGCAACCTTGAATCATACTGTATGGCAACACAGTTCACCACTCTGTGCATCAAGGGAATGAGTGATTTAGTGTAATGAGATTACACCTCCTGAGGAATCCATGTGTCCATGCAGAGTCAAAGTTTCTTGGAATAATCCATCTCATGATGAATTACTTTGAGAGGTTGTTTTTTTTTTTTTGCAAGACAAACTTTGATTCGCTGGACAAACTTTGGACATCATGCATTGGCTACATCAGCAGCTACATGCTGTGCCCATGTTATGTGGATATTGATTGATGTAGCTGAGCGCTACGATTGCTGTCCTACACAGCAGCAGACAAGGCCGATAGAAATCCTGTGGATTTCTATGGCTCAACCAGGTTTAACTCATCAGCAGAATAGGAATCTCTCGGGTCCTCGGGGAGTTGGGCTGGGAATACATCAAGGGCAGGTGTGAGGAGACAGGTGACCCGTGACCTTTGCCTCCCACTATCTGACCTTGGAGCGAGATTTCTGTCTCTGAGCTGAGGCTTAAATCTTCCTTACTAGATCAATTTGATGATGTATAGAGTGGTATGCAGGAAGCTCAGGATAAGAACTCAATATCTAAGTATAAAGAGACCCATGGGACACGGTGTAGCTGTGAAGTCACCTCTCTGTTTTCTGTATATTTCAGATCTGCTTAAGCTGCTTAACTTCCAAAGTTATCTAAAAAGATGTGAGATTACAGGAGCTACAAAGGTGCTCCATTCTTCATTTCGAATTCTGGGCAGCAAAATGAGAATTAATGCATTTTTCTGCATAATCTATACTTTTGAGAGTCCAGAAAAATCTCTTTAGTATTCCAACAAGGTCTTTTTATTCTGTTTTTTATGTGGATTACTGAGGTGATCTTAATAGCTTGCTAAAAATATTTTGAAGTATTAATCTTCATCCAAAGTTGACTGAGCCATATGTTTATTTTTTCCTATAAACAAAGAAAACAAGGGAATATAAAGTAGGATGCAACGTTTTCCAGACAGATCAGATGATAATATTGTGTCTAAGCCCCACAGCCCACCTCTCAATGTGCTCACACAAAAAGCAGAAAATTGGTCACATCGACAGGGCAGTTGGATTTGACCAAGGATTAAGGATGGCTTGCTTGTCAAAACATAATCTCTGAGCACAGTGATGATTCATAAGCAGCAAGACGTCAATTCCAGGCCTGAAAACTCTTCAATTTGTGAACAAGTCAGTGACCACACAGCGACGGCGTAACATGAGTGACAGGGCACATTATGACAGAGCAGGTTTTTTTACATGGCCACTTCCTTAAATTAAGTCTCTCCCTGCTCTGCTCATGCAAATATAAACAGTCTCTGGACATTTTATATCAGACTGCTGTTAACACAATAAACATGTTTTCATTGGCCACAGATATTAATTTGTTTTGTTTGCTAATTCACATTTCACCAAGTCCTGCACATAACTTTCTGATCAAAGAAAGAAAAAAATTAAATGTTTTTACTTGTAGCTCAACTTATGATTCACCAGCAGAGCTCAGCTGAAATGTGCTTTTAATACTTTTTGTTTTGAAATTAAAAATAAAAAAAAATGGGTCACTTGTCATAATCCTTGAAGCACCAGCCTTGTTTTATTTTTAAGATTACCCAGTCATCTCCTACAATACCCCAGCACCATGATTTCACTGGATAATGACACAGCTAATTTTCCTTTTCCTTTTGCACAACATGTAATTGGATCTAGTGTCTGAGTGCACGCCTGGCTAAAAACAATCAGCCAGGTAGGGGTTTGAAATTTCTCACCTTTGGATGGAGCAGGAGTAAGCAGATGGCAGGCCTTTAGGGTCCATAGCACATTGTCGACAACGAATTACAGTCCAGAGGGGAATGGGATGGCTGATAACCTCCATCCCATGGTTCCATCTGCTGAATCCTAAGCAAGGACAGAGATGCAGACATGCAAACCCGGACAATGACAGTTTACAAATGTTAGGTAGAGTTGTACAAAAGGTGACTAGAGACGAATTAGTCATTGTTATTAGGATGTGCGGCTCTGTCTAGTTTCAGTAGTGCAGTGCGTCATAAGAGAGCATTCACAGTTTCATGAATCAAAATGTGAACAGTGGCACTTTTTTTCCCCCCTTATGATAGAAGAGTGATGGTGATGTAACAAACTAAATCAGATGGTCATTCAAAGGGATTCAACCTGGCTTTTGTACCTACAACACAAAGCAATCTCCAAACTGTTTTCATCTATTCAAAGCCTCCCTTTACGGCTCTTTGGGGGTGATCTAGAAAGAAAAGACTCAGAAATAGCAGCCGACAGTGTCAGAAAGGCCCATGCCAAGCCCAAGCCTGCCTTTTGTCCCGTTGAAACAAAGTGGTTCGTCATGTCCTATACATTCACCAGGTTTCAAAATAGGCTTTCATCACAATGGGACTATCTAAATCCTATTGTGACACAACAAGGCAATGTTCTCAGAATCAAATAGAAAAGGAATAATGTTGTATCTAATTGCAGTTCCTTCTCTATATTCTCCAACTGGGTTTAATCTAGCTCCATTCATGTCCATGCTAATCACAGCGTAGTCTGAGCAGCAGAATTACCGACAAACATAATTCTGGCTGGTATAATTACACACAACAGGCATTGGCAGGATCCTCCAAGGCCAACAAAATAAACTACATGCTTGTTTTCCACCGACGTCTCAGACTGCCTCAGTAGTCGAGGACTTCAAGGAAGAGTGGACATTAGAAAGTTTCTTTGTCCCGCTCTATTAAAATTGCAACCGGTGCTGCAGCCGCCCGCTCGCTCTCTGCAAAACCTGCTGCCTCCACAATATTGTTCAGCCTATTTGTATGTGACAGGGGGTCCCCTCTCCCGCCACGCTTCTATGAGGAGCGGCTACACAAGAAATCAAAGCCTCTGCCGAAACAACAGCTGTTTCTACTTATGTAATGGCTGCAGGATGACTGTTCATATCCTGGCTCGTTGAAGCTGTCACAAATCATTAATCTTGTGCCTGTCTGTGAGGCCACGCTGTCAAGTCGCCTTTGGGCATCTACGGCAACACAGAAGCAGGACGTATCATTTAAGCAGGTGCCTTACACCTTCATAATCTCATAAGATAGCTTAAAGTTATCTGCTCTCACCTGCAGTACCCGTGCCATTCAACTTCTTTGTCACTGCTGATAAGGCTGCTGTATTTAAATAGTCATATAATTGACACACTATATACAGTACAATCAGTCTTTTTTTTCCCTTTTGTGAGCATTTGGCTTTTCAGTGAGGACAAAGAAATCCACATACTGTCTGGTGCACACAGACGACAGCCACTGCATTTTTATTTTTTGATGGCGGGGTTTATGTATGTGTGTTGCTTTCCCCTGTGCAGCACTGTACAGGCTGTAGGTTGGATGTACTGCTGGTATTACTCTGCAACACAGAGCCCTGTAGAGGTACCTCAGACCATAAAGCACATCAGTGGGCTTAGCAGCAGCATTAGAGAGCTCTTAAATAACTTTTTTTAAAATACAGCATGACATTGAAATGAGACACGGAGGGGGACTATGTGCCCTCTACTGGTAGATAAAGGCAAAGGAAATTAGGACAGTTTGCTTGAGACTTCCTTATGTGAAGAGTATATTTTAATTTACACATTTTTATAAATACAGGATCAGATATAAAGGTAAATATTCATGTATTTTATTTGTCACCACCTGTGTGATTGATTTTGCCACATGTTGCTCGCATGTGATTTGTATGTGTTTTGAGTCGAGTACATTTAATTAAGTCTAAATCCAATTAAACCAGACATTTGATTTTGCATTGTTCTTTACATTAGGCTTCACATTGTACAGGATTGAATGAAAATAAGATTCTTTTGTTTTGTTTTTTTATTGTTGTTGGTCCACTTATTGCTGACATTTTGCAAATTAGAGCAAATAAATTATAACAGCATTGAACCATTAAAGTGAGATGTACAGTTTGGCCCAGCTCATAATTGCTTTTTCAAAGACTAGCCTTGGAAGTAATTAGAGGTCGGAGTAAAAACACTAACCATTCAGATAATCAGTCTGCCATTAACACCTTAGGGGCTGTATTTTGTTATCAGCTTGACCCCACTTGGAAAACACTCTCCTGCCTGATTTGCAGACTTTACTCTTTAGACACTATGTGTTAGTGGATTGATTAGTGCAAAGGTCACCGTGTAATACTCCCAGCATATTTGCGGCCCAGGAAGTTATTGACTAAACAAAATGGATTTTATCATACTTTTCAGCAAGACTGCTGTTTAGTGGCTTCATTTTGCGCAAAGTAAACTAATTAGACAGTCTTTTTTCCCCAAAAAAAACAAAATCTCTTTTTATTGCTTGACCTTTTCACTGACAAATTTGTGACTGAGTGTGGATTTTTATTATGGAGAGAAACTCATAGTTATTGATCAAATTAAGAGACAGGCTGCAGGAGGGAAGAAAAGGCTAAAAGGTGTAGTCTGATGAATAAAATCACAATCATCAGGCTCCAAACAACATTTTTTATTCTGAAATAGCCTTAGAGGAGGTGTCTGACAATCAGTGAGAACATGTAAATGTAGACTTTGGGAAAATCTGGAAGTGAAAACCGCCTTGGGAAATATACGAGTCATGTTCGAACCACACAGACTGTCAAATATGCCCAGCTCCAACTCTTACTGAATAATATCTTGCACATATTAAAAAGAAAATAACAACATTTTGTTAGTATCAGACACATGTGTAGCTGTTGCCTGATCATAGGCTACATGGTTGTTTGGCAACAGGTATAACATCCAAATAAGTGTGAATAATACACACCCGACCGCACTGTGTCTTAACGGTGTTAAAGAGAAAAAATAATAATACTTTGCTTTCACCAGGAAGTCATGCAGTGTTATTTATGGTTAATTTTATTTATTTACAGTATTTCAGCTTCAATAATTCATGTAGCATCCATGGATCATTCTTTTCACAAGGAGAGGAGACAGCATCCTATTTAATTTCGTTATTTTCCCATTAAAACCTGAGAAAACATCAAAGGCAGAATGATTTAATTAACAATGTGGAGAGTCTGTGTACAGCCGTCTGCATTTTGCAAATTGCTCTTTGCTGAGAATAAGAGACTTATCAGGTCCATACAGACATCGCTGCACACCTCAAAAGAAGTTGTGTTGACACAAGGAAGGGAAAAATACATGTCTCCCCCAGACAGAATTATCCACTTCACAGGTATTTTCAGTTTACAGTTTCCAGGTTGAAAAATTAATACCCTTTCTTCTTCTGCCAGTGGAGTTTACCACTCTTTGTTGTGTTTACTGCAAAGTGTAGACTGAATGAGGACTGGAAGGAGACTGGGTGTCATAAATGCAAGATCCTGATTGGTTCCTTATAGCATTTTAATTCTTGATAATTGTTTTTGATGAGGAAGTGTTTCGAAATGATTATTCCCCTGTTGCCTCTGGTTTGGCAGCTTTCAGTCTGTTTACTTGAGTGTAAGATGTGCAATATAGCCAGCAAACTCCAAGAAATGCTCTCTCTCAACATGTTTATTAATGACAGCGAATAATATTTCAGATTGAAATGGAGGGAAATACCAGCTGGGGCATGTTAACCACTTTAAATGGTAATTGTCCCACCTTGCTCTTTAAAGAACTATATGAATAAAAAGAGCAATTGAAATGAAAAGGATGGGAAACACACACATTCCTCGCAGTCCTCTAACAACATCATTGTTGAGGTTGTTGTTGAAAAGCAGTCCACTTGTTTTCAAGCCTCACTTGTCATATTGTTGTGCACATTATTTATTTTTATTTTTTATTTTTTTTTACTTAAGGTGAGGTGTGAAGTCTGATTAAATTTCCATAATGAATTATGAATAGAAATGACTTGGGTCACATGCTTGCAAATTAGTAAATTGGTTTATTGTACTTGTCACAGAGATGGATAGCTATCAGCCAGCCTTGTTTAATTCTGACTGCAGTGTGTTGACGGAGAGACACTGTGAGAGTGGGTGCGTGGGAGAGGAGTGGAAGAGAAATATTGCAAGAAATGCTACAAACCCAGCTGCAGGAAAACTATCATTGGATGATGTCCAACATAAGGTCTTATTTTTTAGACTGTATCCCCTCATGCATTTTTTCCTTGTTGTATGGACCAACAGCAGAGGAGACTCCCTAATCAGAAGCATGTGTTTATAAAGGAGAATACCTGGGATGAGAGTGAAATGTAGGCTAAAAGAGCTAAACAGTAAAAAAAACAAGAGACAGAAACAGAGTAAAGACAAAGACAAAAGAAGAAGAAAACATCTTTTCTTCTTCTTTTGTTTCTGAGGGTGATGTTCTTAAAATGAACCCCGACTGTAATTACATGTTTGCTCTATATGATTCACTTTGCTGCCAGTAACATAAACATAGGATATAATTGTCAAAAATAATTTCCAGTTTTTATATTTTTGTAGAAACATTTTTTGCACGGAGGTCGCCATGTTTGTTTACATCGCAATGCATTGTGGGTATGACGTCAAATGGTGGGTGGTACTCAGCTGACCGGTGTTTTGAGCTGTAGCGGCTAACTGTTAGCAGCGATGAACTCGGTTCAGCCCTTTCAATTTGAGCCGCAGCGGGACCAAAGACATGAGGGAAGTGAAGATGACTCCCTCAGTGAAAATGGAGAGGAATTTGAACGCGAGGAAGCGAGAGTTGGTCATTGTCGTAGCTCGGCTCGGTAAAAGGAGACGGTGACAACCTTGCCACGTTATCAACCCAGAATGCATTGCGCACCCAAAAAAATGGCAGCCAACATGTATTAAATTATGATTTTATAACTTAAAAGACATGTTTTTACATTTTTGTCAGTGTATTTAAATAGTAGAGGTCTACCGTTGTATTTCTAGACCGATTTGTCGTTACAGTCAGGGTTCCTTTTAAACTATTTAATATAATACTGATGTTTTGCTTCACTGTTCCTCCTCCTGTTTGACATTTCTGGGTTAGAAAGTGTCTATTAGAGGTGACTATTGTCATGTTTCACCTAACTTCACATCAAGATAATTCCTCAGAAATAAAGGATCTTTTTCTGGGTTAAAATGTGATCCTGTTGTGTTATTACCGGTCATGAGGGAGTCACCACAGGTGAAGGGAAGGAGGACGAGCTGAGAACTGTGATGATAGAAATGTCACATTTTACAGAAGGGCTTTAATTACATGTGCTGAGTTGTTCTTCACTGCCTGCACATGTTCTTTTGAATGACACTCTAATTCACATTGTTTCATGAGACAATAAAGAGAAAGCATGTGGAGCTTCATCATTTATTTTAATAATCATTTTAATTATGGCTTTAATCAATCATGGACGACCTTTCGTACCATTGATGAGCAACCAGATTTTTGCAAAGGGAAACAATAAAGTCGTCAAAACAAGGTGACAGAGGCTTTAAAGCTACTTTGGAACAATATTCATCAGAAACAAGACTTTTACTGCTATTAACTTTTATTTACTGATAATTTTAAAACAAGCTTATGTGAGTATGTGTGAGTGTATGGGGGCGGGGGGGGGATTGAATGTCATCAATCAGCATTAACCATCAGTTCTGAGCTATTGACTGATGATTCACTACGGCAGAGTCTCCCCTGACTCTGAAATGAAAGGCGGCGGCAGCAGCAGCAGCAGCAACGTGAGGCACAGACACTCAGTTGATTGGCACCTCATTGAGTCTGGCAGGGGAGCCTTTGATTGCACTAGCTGTCAATATCACGTAATTGTTTTTCTTACGTACATGGTGCCCTCTGTTTTTTTTTTTTTTCTATTATTATTATTCTCTTTTGTTGCTGGAGGGTCCACATTATGTGGATTTTTTTTTTCTAGAAAATGTAATTATTTTGATCACTTATCATGACTGTGATGTGACCATTTCATGACAGCATTGTTGCTACTGTGCGCAAAAAAACTGCATCTGTACCATCGCCTAATATGTCATCTTAACATCAGCGCATTAAGATTCATAACCCACAGTAGACAGCTAGATTAGCGGCATATGGTTGTAAATCTGTCCTTCCCAGCCACCCCAGGGTGTGTTGGAGTAGCCAGTTATGCCTTGAAGCTTTAATTGGGCCCCTCTCAATTATCACATTAAGTGTGCTACAGGAATACATACACTGACCACACTTCTGTCTCTCCGTGTATTCACCCAAGTCAGGCTCAAATTGAGTTTAAATCTTAAATGGCACCCATAACTGCCGGAGGAACTATTCAGGGCTGAGAGAGCAACCCTGTTTTCCACCCCAAGGTCAGCAGAGAAGATGAGATTTAATTGAAATTGAAACTGTCTACCTGATAGTTTGAAATAATTAGCAATGTCAGAGTGGAGAGAGGAAGAGTCAGGGATGAAGAAAAATAAAAAGGACATCAGCACTAGATAAAAATGGCAAGTCATTAATTCTGGTGAATGGGATGTCACTGTGATTGACTGGACTTGACTCCAGATGCCACACATGAAACTCAGGGAGAGCAAACAGTATAAATAATACTGAAACTTTGCCAAAGGTGCATAAAGGAATGGACAGTCGTATTTTTTTCAGGAAAACACTTTGACTCAGGGTCTCATGAAGCCTGAGACGCCTCTAAATGTTCATGAAACTAAACCTCTGGTGGCAAATACACTACTTCAGATACACGGCTCCCAAAACCCCCTCCCCTGTACGAGCAGCGTTTTCCTCCCACCTGTAAAACTAACTCCACTTCCCTTCAGCCCTGAAAGACTTCAGGAGTCACTTCTGCCAGGACCCAACATTTCCGCACCAGTTAATAAAGGGGAAATGAATTGTATCAGTGTTGCTGTCTTTGCTCATGGTGAATAGGAAATTATCATAGAGATGAGTATTGGTGCTTTCACACACTGAATTACCCAGAGAGAGAGACTGTTTGTGTTTCATGCAGAAATGTGCAGGCACGCACACACACAGTCAGCTTTTTGAAAAAAAGTGGAGGGTAAAATTGACTGTAGTGATGTCATCTTAGCAGTAGTGGTGGTAGTGATGAGCCAGGAAGCTCTGGCAATTTTCTCCCACAACTCTACGAACAAGCGGACATGTTGGTGACATCCAGGACTTTTTTTTTTTTTTTCCAACTTCCTGTGTCTCCATGCAGTCCCCCCAGCTCCACTAAGACATGTCAACAATAAACCAGATCGTAATCGTCAGGCAGAGGAAATGTGACGTACATACACCACTGTGGCCTCTTTGTGGGTGTTTGCTGGATAAGGACAAAACAGCTGACAGGAAACTGGCACCCCCAGGACAAAATATATGTACAAGTGTCCTCTGGGCACCACAGGCAGAAAAAAATCAAAGGCGTCGAGTGTTAATATCTGATAGTTAGCGCTCTGGGCTGAACGTATAAAAGACACTGAGGTCAATGGGTTGTCGGCGGTCTCTATAGTGCAAAGCAGCTGCGTGGCTATTTTCACAGCCTCCTCCTCCTCCTCTGTGGACGGCTGTACCCGCTGGAGTATTCTCTTCATCATCACAGGCAGAATACAATCAGCTACTTTCTGCTTTATTTTATTATAATTCTTTTCATTTCCTTTCTGAAGACTTTAAATGAAAGCCGTGTTAAAGAAATGACGAGTTTGATGGCCTTGTGATGAAAACAGTATATTTAGATCAAATAAAAAAAACAAAGGCAATTAAATAAAACAAATATATAATTAGCAAGACTACAAAAAAGTAGGAAATAGATCAAACCATGATTATGTTATTATATAATATCCTAATGTGCATTTATGTGAGTGTGTATTACAAATTGTATTGAACGCATCTGCATATAGAAAATGAAAGAAAAAGCTATTGTAGCGTAATGTTGAATAAGATCTTCAAACATCTTTATTGTGCGCCTCAGATAATCTGTGTCAGTAGAGCTGTGTGATACTGTTAATACTGTCTGCAATGTCAATTAATTTTGTTTATATGAGGAAAAGAGTTTTTATGATGAGACAGCCGTATGGTTATCTGGTCTGACAGTGAAACTCTAATGAATGGTTTGGCTCACTTAGAGCGCTGATACAAACAGCAACCCAAAAAAAAACAACAAAAAAAATACAGGGAGAGAAGCTTTTTCTTTCCTGGAGTAATGAAGTCACTACTGCAGCACTTATTTTAAGTATCATAGTATTTTAAGTATCAAAAATGTTTGTCACCTCTGGCTGATTTTGAAGTATGTTCTAGTTTTTATTGCATTATTTATGGGCTTAACTTAACGCCTTTTTTTGTGTGTGTGCCTGTGTTTCTGGTATTTTCTAGATACTCTCTGACTCTCTCTTCCCCCATGTGTCTGTCTGCATCTGTCGCTCTCTCCGTCGTGAATGTTAGTTGACAATGTCTGCACTCAACACACCCCAAATAAAGTGCGTAGTGACAGAAACATTAACACAAGCCACTGAGTACCTCTGTGATTTTAGTGAGAGCATATCTGTCAGCCAGGGCCCGGAGGAGTAAAAAGCATATATCTGAACTTTCAATGACTGGTGTTTGGGTGGGGGATTGTGACAGTCAACATCAAAACAGTAAAAGTAAAGCTGTGATTTATTGAATGTGCCGCTTGTGTCTGCTTTCATGTTTGCCAGTGATACATTATATGACTTTTCTTCTGCTTTCAAGAACATGGCGATGCGGATGAATTAAACATGTTAAGCAGGAACAGGTCTTTCTCTGAAAGCCTTACCCTTTTCACGATAACCCCTTTTTAGACATTCAGTGGACTTATCACAGCGTATAAATAGGACAGAATTCATTATTCAGGGGAGGTTTCAGTGAAAAATTAATAGCTGTCCCCGGAGGAGGGTCTGTGGTGCTTTGGAAAAGGAAAACCTTTAAAGTGTGCATGCTCAGGGGGATCTGGAGAGAGTCTGCCCCTCATATTAAAACCTTTACCATGCTACACTACACATTGATATTGCAAATGTAAGTTTGCTCATCATTAATGACTGTGACTAATACCATACACAGAGTCTGCATTCATGTCTAAGCTGTCTGCAAAATATTTTGAAGACGGCGAAAGAAAAGAGAAATAGCGTGAGAGTCTGCCTCTGACACCGACACCTTATACAGATTACACATTTTCAGGATTGCCTAGTCAGACAAAAACACCGAGAGTTGAGCTGTTGACATCTGAGGAGAGACTCCTTTCTGTAACCACGCTGAAAGGTTTCACTCAAAACCACCTCACTGTACAATAAACCGACATCCGAGAAAAACACAACAAAAACTGTACATCGGGTCCTCGTCTCCACGCTGTCATATAAGAGATTACAATTTTCACCCTGCCCAGATTACTCATGCACTGAAATCATGCAGCCGCTGGTGCTGAGTGGTTTTCAGCCTGCCAGTTATCAGGTGAAAGATGGGCTTCACGATGCCTTTGTATCCACTTCCTATCTGCCCGGCCATGGAGGCAATAACAGTAATGTATGGCTAAGGGAAAACAGAGCTAATCATCAATGACTGCAAGATATATAGCATATACAGCGGCACCTTGTTTATTACCCTCTCTTTTCCTGCTGCTGTATCCATCGGCTATACGGGCAGGCCGGCGGATCCAAGAGCTTCTTCAATGTTAATTTGATTCATTCTTGTTTTCCATAATAATTGGGGGCAATGGGTCAGTGTGATGAATTTGCTTGTTACATGACACAGGATGTAGCACATCGGTGGCTGTTGTACAGTTTGTCTCTCTAGTCTCCATCGCGTGAAGCTGAGCTCTGGTTTTTTTTTTAGCTATTTTATGAAAATATCCAACTCCGAACGCAACAGGTTTAATTCTTCGAGGAGCCGCTTACGCCTCAAATCAGCTTCTAATTTGATTTTAAAAGGAAAGCTAAGAGTGTTATAAGTGACATTTACATTTTTAGATCAAAGTCATCTCCTAAAAAATCACGATTGTTTAGATAGTATTCCTGCTGGAACAATCCAATCTTCTTGCAAATATCAGACTGCTTAGTCAGGTCCCACTTAATCAGCCTATTTCCCTTTCTTCTGTAATCTTTCTAAAATATTTTCACTTCCTTTTCATTCTGCACTCTTTATTTTCATTTCCCAGACCTCACATTATCTACACAATATGGAAATGTTCAGACATCCATCCATGTGCAATGAATTTTAAGGCGGATTCAGTTTTTTTTTTTTTTTTTTAGTCTTATAAATATACATTTATGTATTGCTTCCTTGTCAGTAACAGCACACCTGTACAGAGTATCTGCAGTTTCATCCAGTGGCTGCACAAGCACAGATTTACAGAAAAAGGAAATGAATGGTCTTGTATGAGATTTTAAACTGGGAACATCAGTGTATGCGTCTGTTCCTGTGTGTGTGTGTGTGTGTGTGTGTGTGTGCTTCAATGAGCACGCCTTGTGTTTCTACCCCCCATAGAAACTCAGTGCCTCCTCCTCTGTGTGTCATTGTGGTGATGAGCACTGATTGCAGATTGTTATGGTGTTTGCACCTCTCATCTATCCGGCCCATGCTGGGTATTTGGCCAGGCCTGATTGTGTTGATGGTGACACCAGCATCTTGTCCTCGGGTGGGGAGGCCCAATAGTGGTCCAGACATAATGAAGGAGATGTAATCAACCAATGTCACACATAAAAAGTCAAGTATTAGAAAACTGTCCTACCTTCCTGACTGCTCTCTGCTGATGGAAATCACACAATCGTGGTGGATGTTGTTGTTGTTGTTGTTGTTGTGGGTGCTTGTATTTTTTAACAAATTAAAATTCGAGATCGTTTCTTTTTTTTTTTTTTTCTCCCCTTGACAACAAAGGTGACTTGGAAATTTACATTGCATTAAGCCTGTGTGTTCTGTCTGTGTTGTGTATTCTTAATGGAGAAATGGGTGCTTCAACCTAAAACATACTTTTAATCAATGGCAACAAAAAGAAAGAAGCAAGTGTCTGGCACTTGGTTGTTCAAGAGATCCTTTCTCTCTTTGTGCACTTTGTCCTCTCCCTGTGCTTTGTTATTTGTTTTGGTGTTCTAATCTCTGCCAAGTCAATAATATTCTTTGTTGTCTGAAATTGTGTGTCGGGAACAAAAAGGCCTCCTCCTTTTGTTGAAAGTACCTGTCTGTGACTTTTCACTCTCTCTCAGACTCCAAGATAAAGTAATCATTAGATGTTGTTTTCTGCCTGCAATTACTTTCAGTTACAATGGGTCAAACACTAGGAAAGCAAAAGGGGTCGAGAGAAGACAAGGCTAGATGGATTACAGGCGAGGAACTGTATAGGTCCCACAAGTGCTGATAAATACGTATGTGGCTCAGAGACTCACCGTTGTCAGCAGCGTCTCAGTAAATGCATCAAAAGTAATTAGTCTAGAGTATATATGGACAACCTTGCTCTCTTCTTATCTGCGTCACATTGTCTCCTTTAAAAAAAGGCCATTCATTACATCTGGCACTATTTGTTTTAAGAACTAAAAAAGAGGAGCAATGGCTCTGCCAGTTCTTATATCTCACTTTGTATCTCTGCCACACACAATTGCTCTGAAATTTATGTTTCAGTAGAAAAATCCACTCTCCCATTATGGAGAGTAACTCATTACCTTGAATTACCAAGCACTTCATAGGCCTTGTAATAACTGAAGGTGATCAGTGGATGAAGATAGGCTGTGTTGAGATATTTTGCATAGTTTCATTGAACAGTCTATGATAAAAAAAAAAAAAAACGGTCCTGGTTAAATACAGTCCTAAAAAGGCCTTGACAAGCTGTTTACCTCAGCACATCTTCTTATGGATCTTAATACACGTCATCTTCCTACATGACACCACTGACCTCTGTGTCATAACTGATCTGCCTTTCAAAGTGCATGCCAAGTTTTTATTGCTCCAATGGAATATTTACTTCCTCCTCCGTGCCCTTGGCCACAGCGACAATGACAGCTCTTATTGCCTTCACCAGGGATTATACTGTACCTCCTACTGATAAAAGCAAAGAAAACCAAATAGCGTTTGAGTCCGACATGCAGTGAAAAGTTAACTTTCAGACTGATTGCCATAGATACAGGCTTTTTCCGGGGAAGTCACAGACCTTGCTTCAGACCTTTCATATTCCTATTTCATTATTAAAATGATGCATGTGGACGCCACCATGTGCAGTCATAATTTCCATTTCTTTAGAAACCAGTCTCTGCTGAGTTTCCAGCATATTGAATACAACATTAGTTCATATATGAGTACACATCATCAAAAGTATGAATCAGTCACAAGTGTGTATGATAAATGGGAGACACGAGAAAACAGGGAGGATGGTGAAATGCATCAAGCATGTAAGTGGCCTGCTGTGTATTTGTAATTCTGTGAAAGTGAGACATTCGTCTCTCCTTCAAGTGATGATTGCCAGAGCCGTGATGAAAGTAATGGCATCTCTCTTTTCAGTGCAACTCCAAGAGGTTTTAATAGCACTATTATTATTAATGACCATCCATTTGCTTATCCAGATTGTACGTTTGGAGTGGGCATAAGGCCGAGTGAAGTGATAAAGTCTTGGTAATTACAAACCCAATTATTTCTACTGAGATTCTATTTGTTTGAAAGAATCTTTCATATTCTTGTATTTCTGTCTTTTGGTCTCCCTCCAGATACAAGACACAAGCTTGTCTGTGTCTGGTCCTCTTTCCCGTCTTCTCTTTATCACACAACACCATGTAATAAAATAATAATACTAATAATGTTGCACTTTTGAAAGTTGTGTTACTTGCAGTACTAGAGAAAAGGGTTTAGTTTCATAAACTCTCTTACATTTACCTGTTAATGTCAAATGAACCACTAATGTTGGTTTATTTGGTGAATAGTCACATTATGGGAAAGTCTAAATATGACTAATTAAATGTACTTAAATATGGTTATGATCCTTCGTGCTTGTCAAAAACGCAGTGTGCATGATGTTGTAAAGTTTGATGCATGTAAGCAGCAGGAGGAAAGACTTCACCAATTACCACTGTAGGATGAGTCAGAGGCCTAGTCCACCTTCCTGATGGCTGTTCGAAGAATTTAATGTCCTAGATGCATGCAATTATCCTTTTAATTAGCAATAATGAGTTTGTGCATGCTGAAATAATGAGTTGAATCGTGATATGTGTGCAGACCTTAATGTGAAGCTCATCAAGATGTAACAAGCTCTGTCAGTAAATATCATCAACTGTCATGTTAAATATCTCATAGTATTGTACTGAAAAGCCCCAATCAGTGCGCTAATATGCACCCAGCTGTGTGTATGTATGTGTGTGTGTGTGTGTGTGTGTGTGTGTGTGTGTGTGTGTGTGTGGGTTCCTGCCTGTCTGAACATACATATGCATTAGTGAATTTCATGTCCATCTCAGAAAAAATAAATAAATAAAAAGTGAGATTGACTCCATACAAGTGTAAAAGACAAAGATCCCAGATGCTGTGCTGCTTTTGAGGTAACATTTCAACAACCTCATGAGATTGATTCACGCTGTGTTTACAAAGCATTCATTAAATCATTACAACATTACACTGATGCCAAAATGTAACCAATTATCTTTAGATTATAAACTGTGTACATTAACCTTCCCATTAGCATGTGGCAGCATGAGCTTAAAATGTAGAATTACTGCTTATTATTTCAGCATTACAACTTGTTTTAATAGAAACCTATGACCTGGTGCACATATTGCACATGTAACCAGCATTGCTGCTTGATCCTGTGTTTCCCAGCGAAGCTTTAACAGAGCATGGTTTTTTAATTTTTGTTTTTTTAATAATTAATCTTTTTCCTGGGAGGGTTCTTATTAAAGCCATATTTAAAGGAGCATCATTAGCAGTGTATCACCTGTACTCCATACTACAAAGTCTTTGAACAGAGGCTGGGCAAACGTATATGAGCTATGATGCAATGCAGTCTATTCTCTGGTGAAACTGTTTCCAAAAGGAAATCATTGATGATATTTTCCCTGCTCACATCAACACAACCTAAAACACTTTTAGTCCGAACAAAAGTTATAGATATATATTTATTAAAGGGGCGTCAGGCTATTAGACCGAACTGCAAAGTTTTACAAGCATTCACGTTTCTTTGACCAATTTTGTTGTATTTCTAAAGCGAAGGATTTCAAGTCTACTTGAGAACTATGTGCACTCTGTCACCCTCAGTGCAAGCTTGCAGGTTTTCCAATATTTTCATTAAGTGCAACAAAGATGTTTTGGGATGCCTTGCATGCCATTCAGCATTCACAAACCTCTCGCTTACACATGTGCGATGTTTATACAAGGCGTAATGTTTGACCGCGCTGATGGAAGGTCAGCTGAAGGTGGATGCAGCAGTGTTCGATCTGCAGCTGGCCAAAGGATGTGTTGATGTTGCAGAACAAAATTGCTGTAGGCCACCGCTGGTACTGACCTTGCGTACGACCATAAGATCAACTAGTACTGTGGCACTGAGTCCAGAAATACAACACCATGGAGTATATGTTATTTTCTGACAAAGCAGTCAGATTACCGGCAGGCTGTTTTGAATCATAACACGAATTAAATAATGCAGTCAGTTATTTGTGATGATTGCAGCTGAGCTTATATTAGATGTGCACTTGACTCTTCAGAGTAACTAAACAGGTATCAGAGTCTTTTTTTTTTTTGCAGTGGCATCACCCCTGCTCTGTAAAGATGAATCATCTCAAATGAGAACAGTTGGTCTGATCTCAGTCATGCTGTCTATTACACCCCATTGTTTGCCATTATCCCCACTTGTCTGCCATTCAAATTTCCTTGAAAGGAATGTAGAAAAGAATGTTCACAGCATCAGGGGATCTGTGGCGTCAGTGATGTGTGATTTCTCCCGAAAGCTCCGTGGGGTACAGTTGTTTCCCCTGAATACAAAAGACAGCGGCATCACAAGCAGGCTGCTGCATACCTCTAGCTGACGAAAGCAGCAAGAGCTGTCAGCGACATCACTCACGCCGTGCTCCCACCCTCCCAAACCCGCCACCGCCACATCCAAACTATCCCACCGGAATAGAAAATAGTACCAGGCCCGTGTCTTTCGGAGAGGCTTGGTTTCATATTTCATGCAAAATTTGTAGGCATTTAAGACTGTTGACAGAGAACTGCTGTGAGTTCAAGCTGTGTAAAGTCACAGAGCCACAGATTACCTTTCATTTGTAAAGTGTGCTGCGTTAGCGACGGATTCACCTTTGACTGTGTCGATCAATTAAATTTGAGGAGGGAAAAAAATAAATACAGCACACAAAAAGCCATTTATGTGTGTGTGTGGGTGGGTGCATGCTTGGGTAATGGGAGATTTATAATAATTACATTATCTCATCAGAAACATCAGCACCCCACCTAAAAAAAAAAGGCAGAAAACACTTTGAGAAAGATTGAGTTAGGGCACGGCCGAGACTTGGCTCGGTCCTATTGTGCTAGCTCAGAGGATGAGAAAGCAGCATCCATTTTTGCCTTAATGAAGTTAGTGACCCTCTGAAAGGTGACACATTTACCGCCCAGGGGATTTATACACTCCTGCTCCACAGCTTCAGTTCAATATGGAGAGGACAGATTTGACTCCACGTGGGCACTCCAAATATATCCTCACAATTTATACCAGGCGATTCATTTTCAGACACTGCTCTCATAATTAAAGTTGACGCTGTGGTATTCAATCTGTGGTAGCACGGAAACACACAAAAAAAAAGGGTGTTCACTGGGCCGTTATCCACCACTCTGGATAGTTTGGGGAGGCTGGACTGGTATCCCTAATGTTGCATAATCAGAATATTCGTTTTCATTTTGTCGAATGCCATAAAACAATAAACAAGGTGGTGGGCAGATTTGCAGATGTCTGTGGTAGCGGATTACACAGTGTATGCAGAGCTGTGTGAGAAGGAAATAGTTGTTCCAGTGTACTAGGGTCTAAGACTGCTTAATTATTTATAGGATTCTTACTTATGCAAATACACTAAATAATTTCTACATGACAGCTTGAAGCTGAGGCCTGGAGGAGCGATGTGATGTTTGAATGAGGACCACTCTTTCCTTTGCATGGCCTAGGAAACATAACACTGCAGGCATCGGGTTGCCTTGTCGCATACTATTTTACATTCTAATTATCTGGCATGACAGGCTTTATTGCCAAGGCTCAATGCTGAGGCCTCATCCCAGACTCATTCCACATGTGATGTCAGTGCCGGGATAATGAGATAAGATAGTTGGAGTGCTTAGCCTTGCCCACTCGCCTCTTCATTCCATTTTCAGGTTGTTTTTTTCGTCATCCCTTCCCTGCATGCAACCTGTACGCTGCCACATTGTGTATTAATTGTCCCAAAATATGCTAAAGATGTTCTCAAGATTCTGGGGCAATGTCTTTTCTTCTATTTTTTTTTAACCCTCCCACTATTTGAGTTTTCTTATTTGATTTCTTTCACATTTTGAAAGATCAGAAAAGGTGTGACACACTGACAGTGATTAAAATACACAATGCTTTGTTAAGATGTTCATTAACTATTTAATACAGTAAAGCCAATCCAAGACACAAACAGCAAGACATATTTTTTCTAACTCTAATTAAGCTACAGGGAATTCATTGCATATTGTAGGTAAACAGACAGAGTCATGGGAATACCAATGGAAATTAAATGCTCTGCTGGTGTTTTTCTCATTACAAGATGAAATGAAACATTTATCACTGACTTTCATTTTGCTAAAAGGCTGACATTTTGTGGGTCAACCACTGATAAGACGACAACTTTCTTCTGTTTACATTTTGATTCATGAGTTCATTCAAGGCTTTTACATCTCCCCGGTAAAATCACTGCGGCACTCTCTGTAAGTCCTGAACTGTTGTATTAACTGCATTGTTTTCTTCTTTCTCTGTTTTTTTTTTCTCCACAGCCATTGAGGTGAACCTGCAAAAAGCCTTGGCTGAGGCCTCTGAGACCTGCACCCAGGAGTGTCTTATACTGGGCCACTCAGACAGCTGCTGGATGCCCCCAACCCTGGCCCAGTTTCAGGGTCCTGGCAGCAACAGCCCCACCTCCACCCCAACAACCACCGGCATCACCGTCACCCTCCCCTCGTTTGGCTTCCAGCAGAGCTGTGCCCGGGGAGTAAAAGCTAACATGGTCAGCATGGGGGTCATGGATGGCCGCCATACCCTGGGCAGGTCTGTGCCCAAAAAAGATGATCTGGACAAAGGGATCAACCAGCCGCAGTTCTACAACACCCTGGATAGACACTGCAGTAGTAAGAAGGAGGACCCAGTCAAGGTCATCCCCCTGGCAAGCTTCTCCTCTCCCGGGCAGCAGACGTCCACCGGTGGGGGCAGCGGCTCTTTCTTACACGAGCACCAGTTGTAAGAGTAAAAGACAGATCTCCATTGGCCTGACATACATGTGACTCCATCCGTAGATGGCTCATGACTCTTATGATCACTATGTGTGCGTACGTGTGGAGGTATGCATAATGTGAATAACTCTGACCAGCTTAGTTTTGCTAATGAAGACACCTGAGAATGGATTAAACCACGATGATGTTATTCAGACTAAATCACATCGAGTCAGTCTGACAGCTTAAGCATTTCAGAGAAAAGTCTTAAAATAGCAGACATATGTATAATAAATAAAAGGTAGTTCTATACCAAAGTAGATCCATCACAGAAAAAAAAAAAAAAGGTAATTTTGCTTTCAGTTTGGTGATGTTTGCTTAATGATAAGAAAGGGCACTGTACACTTTCAGCTCCTCGGGCCCGGCTTTGTGAAAGTTTGTCCTAAAACACCATTTTCTTGTGCGGAAACAAATGCAAATGCAGTACTTTGTGTGAGTGAGCTAAAGTGGGCTAAATGTTAATTATGAGCTCTAGGTGGATGGTGTTTCTGTTTAAGTTCTAGTGAAGTATTGCTCTGTATAACACGTGGCACAAACTCCTTTGGTGGTGGAAGATGTTTCTTTTGTCTTGCCTGAACGTGTTTCAGAAGTCTATTTTGGTCAGGGGACTGCGGGAGGAGGAAAAAAGAAACACTCTACAAAGTATAACTAGGCCAATGGTAGACAGCACTGCATCTTCATCTTTTGCATTCGACATTTTCACCATGGACCAGTACACAAAATAAAACTCACAAAACAAAAAAAAAAAAAACAAAAAAAACGCAACACAAACCCTTGCACATACACACATGCCTTCCCGTGATGTTTTCCATATGGTGACTGCTTCATCTCTGCCAATTCTATTAAGAAAACCTTCTCTCCTTAGCATTATCTCAGTAGCTTCGTCTTGAAAGGCACAGACAGATGCGCTTTGGAAATGTAGCCTTTGTTTACTTCCTTTTGTTTCTATTTTTCACATTTTGCTGCTCAGAAATATTCACATTATAACAGCTATGGAGCCAATCATGAAATCCTCAGTCTAATTACTTTGATGTGTGATCTCACTAGCAACCCTTATTGTGGTTAGGAGGTTTGCAATGACTCTATTGGCTATCCAAAAGTGCGCTACAGAGGCGGTGGAAAGGTGACGGAGCACAGAGGCAGCAGCTTTAGACACTTATTGTTAACACCTATGTTGTTGCTATTAATTATTATTCTGTGCTTTCACGCTGCTAAGTCGGACTGCGAAGTTTCTAATATCAGTTTTTGGTGTTGACATGAGGATAAAAGACCACGGTGCAAAAAAATGTCTTCAGGCCCCTGAGTCTACCTGAATTATTAATGTTAATGTTATTTTTCCAGTTATCATAACAATAGACATTGGCAGCATTTGAAAGGCCCTCCCTGCAGGCTGTCCCTCACATCATTTCACTGCTCGCACACTGTATCAGTGCGGGTGTAAATCGTACTGATGATAATAACTACTTCAGACTAACTTGCTGCTCTAACAGATTGGGTGCAGTGTAATCTATTGCTACAGCAATAAGTGACTTTGCTGATATCCATTTTTCTTTCCAGTAACATCCAAAGCCAGGTGTCTACATCATCAGGTATATGATTCATGCGATTCATTTTCTTGTACCATCTTGCAAATTGGGAGCAGGCCTAAATCTATAATGCAACATTGTACTCTCCAGGGAGGGTGCAAGGCAAATTGTGTTTGTATGCTCTTAGCTACCACACCTATTCTCTCAGATCAGGACTCTTATCGTTATAAAGAGGATTTATCTGAGACTCAGTGAAATGATCACTTAAAGGAACAATGTGTCAAGGACGAGGGAAGGGGCAATTCAATTTCACCTCAGTCAATTATGAAAATGAATTGAATTCAAAACAGGCAACTTAAATAAACCCTCCTATAAACATCCTTTGATGAAAACGTCCCTGTTTGGGAATCCAATTTCAGCTCATTTACTAATAATTTTATTCTTCTTTTTCCTATCGCTTTTTATCTCATTTCATTATGTTACTACAGACATGCATCACAAAATGTTACAAACAATGCATTTTTAATCAAAAGGAGCACATATCAAAGGGAAGGTACATCACGATGTCAGTGAAAATTGGAAATTTATCACTCTGCCAAATGTAGATCCAACACTTGACTCATTTTATGTGATCCAAAAATCCTCAGAAGTCTGCAATTATGTGAGCAAGTACGGTAAATGCATTTTTGGTCGAATAACAAAAATAAAGCTGAAAAATAACAATTTTAAGAAACTGGAGTGTTTATAAATATCCACACAAAGAAAACTGTGCCCCTTCCTTGTATTATGAAAGAAGGAAGTATCTATAGAATATGTATAGGAAAATATCCTGTCACTCTGAAATTAAAATGTGACTGTTTAAAACACTCTGTCCAATCACACGTGTACAGTAAGCACAATATCACCACCTCTCTGTAACCCTCACTGTGTTTTAACTTCCTCTGCCTACAAAACTCCTTTGTACAGTCGCAGCAGCAACATTAATTGGACAATTTCTAGAGGGAATAGTATAATAACTGCATGAATGTACACCAGTAGGATGTTCATTTTGATACTAATATGATTTTATTATTTTTTTTACTGTATACTGGGGTCCATTTTGTTTTACCATACGTCCTTTGAAAGGTCAAAGTAGTGGTGTTTTATTGATTTATTTTTAAAAATGAAGCGGATACCATATGAATGTCGATTTTTTTTTCTTAGATGCGGTTCCTCTAAGTATTTTTTGTGTCAAAAATTTTTCATATCTCAAAAAAAAAGATTAAATGTTGAGTGGTCACAGGTTTTCACTTTGCATGAATCTGCTCTCACTGTTACTTTCATACTTTTCTAATCCCCACTGCCCAAACGATAGAAATATAATAGATAGAAGATGATATTCATGTGACTGAACATACTTCTTTTATTTTGGAAATTCAAAATCTGTGTCAGGATTACCATGTCAACCCGTGTCATAATTTGCATGAACTGTTTGGACTCCAAGAAAGCATTTCGACACTTGACTATGCAGTTCATGCATCCATCATTAGAATCAATGTCAGTATTAATGTTTACTGCTCTACTTTGTTTGTCTGTCTTATGAAACAAAACAAATGTTACACAGTGTACACATTCAAACCTTGTGAAGTGTGCGTACCACTTATGCCTCTACACGAATATCAAATACATATACTGTCAGGTAAACTGGATCTTAAACTGTACATAGCAGTTCCCCTCAGAACTAATGGTTACAAACTGGAAAGTGACACATACAGTGAAGACTAAAGGCTACACACTACATACTGGAATTCACTATGTTCATAAAAAGGAAAAAGGGAAAACATAAGAAGTGATGAGATGACAATCTCTGTTGTAATGTAAATGGCTACATATGCATAATATTGATGAGAGTGCGTCTGAATGTGTTTATAGGTGTGCGAGCGACCGTGTGTGTCTCCTTGCATGTGTGCGTGTGTGTGTGCGCGCGCGTGAATACTGGCGTGCACCTTGCCAGAGTATTTTATGTACACAAACGTATCTTGTACAAAAACTATATCAAAATATGATATAAGACTTAAGTATATGCTTGTTAATTAGTCATCAGTGAGTCAGGTCGAGTTTGCTTTGAGAGAAGGCTTCAATGCTTGCCAGCAAATCTGTATTGGTCAGTTAAAGCTATACAGTCTGTGTTGTCATGCCTTTGTAAGATATCCCACTTAAATCTATGAAAAAAATGACCTTCCATATGGTGAAATGATTTTTCTTGTCATTGACTTTTACTTGAGCCATTAAATATTGAGTCCTCAAAGAATGCATGGTTCACGCTTGTCCTTCACTGTACATTATTGTTTGATGAGATTTTTTTTTTTATTTTCTATTTTCCTGAGAGCATTGTTAGATCAGTGACAGATGTGATGAGAGAGCACACTGTCACCGTATTCCCATTATGACAATTACAAGCAAATGATATAAGACCCATCCGATGCGATGTGGCACTTCACCTTCATCCTTCCTGGAAATTAACTCAGCCGAGGAAACTGTTCAACCTATGACATGTATGTGAATGGTTATAAGAAAGAAACCTTTATTACACACGGCAGACAACAACAAAGAAGAAATAGAAGAAGTTGTCTGCACATTGAAATTTTCAGATTTCCTTTTTTTTTTTTTTAAATGAATAAAATAGTTTGACCTTGCTCGAGTAGGTTTTTGTCAGGAAGAAAACAAAAAGATCTTGCAGGTCGAAAAGTTACACTAATAAAAATTCAGAAGCTTAGAGTTTCAGGGTGTAAACAGTGTTTCATTTTCCTTTGCTTCTCTTTTTGAGTCCTGTGGTTTACAATTCCTTCAGATCATCCAGCAGCATAAGTCACATTTCTTCTCAAGCAGCTCTGAATTATGTGACTTTATATATTTTTTAACAGGTATGTATTAATCACAACATCATTATTATTATTATAATTACCTAAAATAGGCTGCCTGTTTGTCATGAAGAAAATTGATCTATGTTTTCCTTTTGAATAGCTTCATTTTGTATTTAATAAGCTGAATCCATAGACTGTGTAACATCTGATTGTTGGGGAAAAAAACCATCAACATATACAGATAGGCATCCAGTCCATCATTCACAGACAGCAGCTGGGACTCTCAGAAACAACCTGCAGACAAACACCTCATACTTGTTATATGACAAATCTTTATTTTTGGTTTCCACTAACTCCTGAGGGAAATATCTGGAGTTTTAGCTGCTAATTATTACACTAAATTCACCAAGTATCCGTGAACTTTGTCTATTGTTGGAGAAGAGTGGTTTACTGTAATAATGATGAGCACAATGAGAGTTAACTGAAGCAGTAAATTATTATGGCAAGGAAAACCAAAAACAGTGAGCTGAAAGCCAACATGAAGCTCAACGGATCCAATGGGAAATACAAGGTGAGGTGATCGTTTCCTGGTCACATGGGATCTATTTATTAAAACAAATATATTGGTTATAGCTGCATTAAATGTAAGAGAAAAAATACATCTGCAAGCTGAACCATTGTTCACAGTGTTGTCTTCCACCCAACATAATGTGAACATGGCATCTATAGTTAGAAGTTAAAGGTATCCAAACTCAATGTAAACACAACTCTGAACTCAAGCTCCTCCTTATTTATATCCACAGACTGTATATAGAAAGCAACAGGTCTCAAACGTGAAGCCAATGCAGAAGTGTAAAAAGTGCAATTCTCCCAACGGCGACTAGATGCTTTCTCCAAAACATCATTTTCAATCATGAGAGTTAATACCTTCCTCTTATTAGTGATCTGGTGGTCCATCTGAAAATCATTTCATCATTAAATAAATATTAGGCTTTAGAGGAAGATCTAGGGCCGTGGTTGGTTCACAGGTCTGGTCTTCAGTGATTTACAGGTGGATTGGAGGCTCATTCCCCAGTGAAGTCCAGTCTCACACTGATTGGACAGTGTTCACGGGTTCAAAGGTCAGCCCCACCTCCTCACCCCTCCCTTTGTATCCAAATATGGTCACCGCTGGCTCCAAAAGACCAATATGGTGATGCTCAAATGTCAAACTGGCTTCAAAATGCATGGCCAATTCTACACAGAGTCTACTGTATGTTTATATCCATGTGCTTTAATTAAAGTGGTGGCTGATTTGGTCAAACAAGACAAATCTAAATGTTTCCTGTCACAGGCCTGGTTCAGGATTATTATACCAGCATGGGGCGTAGACTGTAGTAGTTCAAAAAGTAAATAATAAACCTTCAGACTTTAGGTTTTAAGGTGTCAAAAGTTAAATATAAGTTGAAGCCACGAGCAGGAAACATGTCTCTCCATTCATGTGCTGTGGCAGTTCAAAATGACAGCTCTGATTTTCTTAAGACTTTATCGTCCCTCAGCAGCTTCACTGGCACCCAGGGGCTCTTACACTACCTGTGGCCATTTGGCCTCATATACTGCACAGACAAACTAAACTGTACATGACATTTTACTTTTTGTTGTTCTTCTTTGTCTATTTTTGGTCATTGCTGAAAATACACCTGTACTATGTGTTTGTTTATCTGTTCATTCATCCTTCCATGTAACCCACCCGTCCATCAATCCATGTATCCACTTCTCCATCCATCCATGAGAGCTTTGATGCCTCAAAGGCAAACTCTGCAGCAGCCTCAACAATCCCCCTGGGCTATGTATCCTACCTGAGGCCCTTTTGGCTTAATGCTTTATCCACTGTTCTGTTGTGAATGCATACAAGCCCTCTGAGAGGAAACCTCCGGCACACAGTACAGTGCAGGGGTTGATGTTCACAACAACAGGACATGACAGGATCTCTCGGCGCTGACTCCTAACTTGCGTGACACAAAGAGGCATGTCATGTAACACTCCAAAGCCTTGCTGGACTGTGTCATCTCGCGGCATCTTCAGCATATGTTCAGTCCCCAATCTCCTTAAGAGAGCCGGCTGTGACCTGCCCCATTAGTTTTCCATGGTAATTGGCTAATAATGAGACAGTGACAGTCCCGAGGACGTCTGCACTGTCAAAACACATACCCAACTACACCAATCTGCATTTTCAGTAATTACTGCATATTTGAGGAGAAAGAACTTTGTGATCATAACAGCACGCTCAGTGCTTACCACACACACACACACACACACACACACACACACACACCCCACACCCTCCAACCCCATCTGCTAACAAGCCCAACTTATTGTAAGCCTACTTAGTTCTCAAGGTGTCATCTGTTGAAGTGTCAGGAGAACATATAGAGATTGTCAAACAGTACACTCATTTCAAATTGTAATTAAACTGGCCATCAGGTACCTAGAGGCTGTTTAGTCAACAGCAGGGTACTAATTACTATAAGATGACCTTTGGAATAATATCTGGTGAATTATTCATAGTTGAGAAAATTGCTTCGGAGACATGCCAACGACATCCAAGGGACGGCTGAGTATACACACACTCAAAGGTTTGAGCCTGGCCATGAAAATGAGGTCAGCAGATGGATGAAACTGTAGCGTTTTGTGTGAGAAAATGAGATAGTTGCGATAAGACAAAATGAAACTTTTTTTGTAAACAAAGAGGGATGCTGGAGACCAGAAAATCGACTGACTCATGTGAAGTTAATGTAAAGGATTTGGGAGAGAGGAGATTGACTGTGTCAGGGTGGCTTATGAACTAATATTACTCTGCTGTGCAAGTTGACACTTTTTTTTTTTTTTTTAAAGTGGACTCAACTCTGCTGACTGTGAAATAAAACCTGATGGTTCGGCTAGCGTGATTACACAAGAAACAAACCGTACTTTAATCCAAGTCAGATCTGACAGCATGCTTGAAAACAACCGGCTCGAGAAACACATTGCATATTATTTCCTGTTATCATTACATGACCACCGAATGACCCCACTGAGGAAAAAATGACCTCCAGCAGAACATAAGTTAGTTAATTTAACTGGAAGAAATTCACAATTTTACATAAAAGAGGACTGAAGACAAAAGGAAAGCGAAGTGATAACATGTTTCAATAGATTCATGTGCCTGTGGTGACTTTGAAAAACCACTAACGGTATCTACTCCCTGGTGCTTTAAATGTTTCTGTGGGGTATTCTGCACAGCAAGGGCAGAGGTCCTGAAGAGTTTCTTTCCCGTCTCTGCTCAACCTTTTGGGACACTTTGCTGAAATTACTCCTGGGACCTTGCACAAAGCTCTTCTCTGTATTTTCTGTGTGACATAAATACATAAACAGCAGTAAAACCAGTCCTCAAAGCTACTATGGAGCTTCATATTATTTGAGAAGCAAAACTATAACATTACAGGTTATATATTGTTTTACTCGACAAGCCTTTTTTTAGGTTTAAAGCAGCAGATTTATTGAAGTACAGGAAGTCGCCCAACGGACTCAGGACCATGACACTGACGTTAAATATATGGCCACGCCATCTGATTAACTCATTTCAGTGCGATCTCAGTTGGGCATTTGTGCGATGTTTTAAAGAGGGTCAGGCACAGGACACTTCACTGCCATCATAGAGGACCCAAATGATTGGTCAAAATCTGGGCATAATTAGTCATAATTAATCATACCAGCACAGAGCAACCACTGACTTGTTACTATGGAGACAAAAAGTATATGGCTGTGTGTGTGTTTTTTTTTTTTATTTAAATGCTTATTGTGCAATTTCAAAAATACATTAATGAATAAATAAATAAAATTATGTATGAGGATTTGCACTGAATTACTGTGATAATACAACAGTTAAAATGAGACAATCTTAGGTTTAACAATGTACGTCTATTGTTCACAGTATCTGTAGCATGACACTCTCATCTTCATCCTTTGGCTTTTTTTGAAATACTTTTTTTTAGTTTGGCAGTTACAATGTTCACTTGGTCGTCTGTTTGCTTCACACAAAATCTTGTTAACAGCAACACATCCTGTGAGCCAGTTTTTTCTATTTGTTGTTGTTGTTCTGCTGGGAATTAGACGTTGCAGTGCATATGACAATACTAACAACACATTTTGAGCATGTGATAGTTACTATGTTTACTGTATAGGATCCCAATTCACATGAAGAACGTAGTACAGCTAATAAGGATTTGTTTTATGAGTCATCAGTAAAAATAGAAAGACAAATGTCAAGGTGAAAAATGAAAATTGCGTTGGATTTGTCCAGTAATGAGGTCCAGTAATGTCTGTGTTTAACTTTA
>OOFC01051141.1:8466-41909 GCA_900323345.1 Pseudochromis fuscus
CACATGCTGTTCACGCTGCACATTTACCAATACCGTATGGAGAAGAGCGGCAAGGGTGGAAGTTAGTATCACTGCTCTGAACCTACAAGCTGCTGCCACCACACATTTATAGTAAAGAATTGAAGAGTGGAGCATATGGAAGAAACTAGCTCAGTGTGTGAAGTGTGGATACATTGGTTCTGTGAGAATAAATGTGTTCGTATGCATATATTACCGTATTTTCCGGACTATTGAACGCTATTGAATTTATTCCAACAGTTTCATGTGGTCCACTCTGACCGGGTCTGATGTGACGAGGCTAAATGTATCGGCGGCGCGGAGCTTGCTAGCTTGTAAAAAGCTAACGAGTTTTGTGCCGCCGATACATGAGAAACACCGGTGTTTAAGCCGCAGGGTTCAAAGCGTCGGAAAAAAGTAGCGGCTTATAGTCCGGAAAATACGGTATATTAGTTTACCGTTTTGCTGTTACTGCAGGAATAACATCCCACATACCAAGGATTTTTTCATTGACAGCCAGTTCGCTCTTTCTGCATTTTAAATCACTGGGAGACGACTGTATTTGTAATTGTCAGTACATTCTTTGATTTTTATGTGTCTAACCAAAAGGAAACTCCTTGTTACCATGAGTTACACATCTGGTGGGAGTTTAACAGTCTGGCTGCAATTTGAATCAGTGTGGGAATCTTGCTCATAAACTAACCAGACAGCACGAACGGAGCCGTGCCACTCCTGTCATCACGGCACGATGCATGAGGAAGTAACCTCGGAGAGGGAGTGTCTGCGGCGTGCTCACCTGGTTCTTCTTCTGCTCTTGGCACAGTGTCAGGCGGACGCAGCAGGCTGCACCTTATTGACTTGGGAAGCTGTGAGAAGGTCCTGAGTAAGAGCAGAGATGGAGGGGGAGGCTTGTGTCTTTCCCTCAACGCCCTGGGAAACGTCATAATGGCTTTGGCAAATGGAGCAAAACATGTACCTTACAGGTAAGAAAACCACTATTAGTTTTACTGTCCGCAGTGCACCTCTGAGAAGTCGTATGCACCTATATGTTAATTGTTTCAGGCAAGCTGCTGCATGTGTCGTCAACCTCGGAGGTTTTCTGTGTGACTGTTTATGTGGTTTGTTTAGTTAGCCTCCTACAACAGCTTTCACTGGTGTTGCACAAGATTATATTTTAGTTACTCAAGTATGAAATGATTAACGACTTGTCATGTTGGAGTGTTTTTCAGTTCAGAGAATTTAAAATTGCTCCCTCTGGAGACATGTCAGCTACCTTCACTGCTGTTTTAAAAAAAATCACCATGCTGTTTACTCATAACAACGTAAATGCGCCCCCGTAGGGACAGCAAGCTGACAATGTTGCTGAGGGAGTCCCTTGGCAACATCAACTGCAGAACCACCATGATTGCCCACATCTCTGATTCCCCGGCCAACTATGCTGACTCACTCACCACGATCCAGCTGGCATCTCGCATCCACCGCATGAGGAAAAAGAAAACGAAGGTACAGCGACAGACTGACTAGCACTGATAAATATGGTTAAACACTGCAGTAATAGATGGATAAACAAGTTGTCTATGAACATGTATGACAGCAGTAATGTTACATATTTTACTGGCATAACACAAACTAATTGTTCTTTAAAACTATATTAATCTCTTGCTGTTTTATGTTAAATATCTCAGGTATATGTGTCAGGACTGAAACCCTTCACTTCTTCTTCCATCTGTAATTTTGGAGCTATTTAGCAAATGAATGTGTTAATGCCACTGCAAATGAAATATTATTAGTGCTGTTAATCAGAGGTAGTTTTTCTCAGCTCCTCAACTCATAATCATGTAATCAATACCACTGCCTAAGGAAGTGTGTAATGCATTCCCTTGGATTAGGGAAATATATGCCCCAGATAATTAGGTGGAATGACAGCATGTATTTATTTGGTGTTGGTCCCAGTCATGATTATAATGCAGTTCACATACAGCAATTTGTACGATTGACATTAATTTCTGTGTAACTATTGATGTGCACTTTTAACCCTTGAATAAATATTGATTTTACCATGAAATTGTTAAGATATGAATCTAATGTGGTATATAAATTATAAATTATATAAGGGTTAAATGGTTTTGTAAAATGAGAAGATTGTTACGTTAATATTTTAGGAAGATAAAACCACATTACTGTCATCTGCTAATGGGATCATTTTCCCAGGCAGAGAGATTAATGCCTCTGCTGCTTTAATTCTGCTTTGCAGTATGCATCCAGTTCATCTGGAGGGGAAAGTTCCTGTGAGGAAGGGAGGATCCGCCGGCCACCCCACCTCAGGCCCTTCCACCCTCGGACAGTCGCCCTGGACCCAGACCTGCCCTCCTTACTCAGTGACCCAGACTACTCCTCCAGTAGTGAACAGTCCTGTGATACTGTTATTTACGTGGGCCCCGGGGGGACTGCGATCTCGGACAGGGAGCTTAGTGACAATGAAGGCCCACCTGCCTTTGTTCCAATCATCCCCTCTCTGAACAAGAAGAAGTCTGCAAAAGAGGGCCCTCTGGACAGAGACCAGTTCTTTAAATGCAATACATTTGCTGAACTGCAGGAGAGGCTTGAGTGTATCGATGGCAGTGAAGAACCGACTGCCTTTGTTGGAGAGGGCAAGCGAAGCCAAGCTAGCCCCAAGGCAGACAAATCAAAGGAGAGCCAAGGCTCTGTTTCACCAAAGACTGTAGCAAATGCTCCTCAAAACCAAGAGGGCATTTCACCAAAACAATCTCCTAAATCTGTCTCCACACAACCGTCCGCCAGTCCCAACGCTAAATCTAAAGTGGACAACGCTAAGTGGCAAGGCACACCCGCAGAAAGGACACTATCAGAAAGTTTTCAAAACGTATGCAGAACCAGTGCTGATGGTGAGAAGGCCGTGGGTTCAGAAAGCCAAGTTAGTACGAACAAAGTGGCAGCTGCCGCGGCGCCGCCCTCAGAGCCCGTGGTGAGGGAGAAGGTCTACTCCAACAAGAAAACCTTGCCAAAGCCGGCCCCGCCTCCTTCACAGCACAGAGAAAATGGAGACAATGAAGAAAGATCCAGCACCAGAATGCCACCTGTGGGAATGAGCCACCAAGCTGTGAAACGGAGGGATCCTTGCACTTCCCCCTTGCTTAGGGGTCCCGTGGAAGTGTGTCAGGTGCGCTCTACCTTGAGGGAAAGGTGTCTGGATCGGGACATCCTCAGAGCTACTGTCACCCTGCAGCAACCCGTGGAGCTGAACGGAGAAGATGAGCTGGTGTTCACTGTGGTGGAGGAGCTGTCCATAGGCAGCATTGTGGATAAGGGTCGGCCGTCGAGCATTATAAGCTTTAACAGTGACTGCTCCCTTCAGGCCCTGGCCTCTGGTTCCCGACCTGTCAGCATCATCAGTAGCATCAATGATGAATTCGATGCCTACACGTCGGCCATGGGAGGATCCGAGGTAAACATTGCAGTGGTCACCCCCCTTCAGGAGGGACCCATGGAATGCATTGACAGCAGGGGTTCATCCATCAGCTCTTGGTTGAGTGAGGTTAGTGTCTGCACCTTGGAAAGTGAAGGGGCTCATTCTTCGGATGTCTTCCTTCCACAGGCCAAACACGTGGGACCAGAGGCCACCTTTTACTTCGATTCTCTGGACATGTTTCATTGTGTATCCTCTCCTCGAGATGCCAAGAACTCCTTAAATGACAGTGGTTTTAGTTTTTCCGAACTAGACAGCGACAGTGGTGCCTCAAGCAAAGTATCGTTGACAAAGTGCCCCCCATCACCAGAATCAACAAAAGGTTCCCTCAAATTCACATCCAAATTAACGAAAGCTCACTCACTTAGCTCTTCCCCACTTCCTCACGGCTCCTCCATAGTCCACTCCAGTCTTCCCAGGAAGATTAAACCTACCTCATCCATCTCTCATAGTAGTAGCAGTAGCAGCAGCAGCAGTAGAGAGCCACCAAGGCAAGAGGTTAAGCAGGAGGATCCTTGGCAGCGCGTTGACAACCACTCTGAACCTCAGTTTACTGACTCTAGCAGCACCAGCAAATTTCTCAGATACCCCCCCAGTGGCATCCCTTCCAGTAAAACATCCAACAACAGCAACAGTGTACCTCGCCCACCCAAGGTGCAGGGGTCTACCTCATCCCAGAGAGTGGTCGATGGGTGTGAGAAGTCAGCCAGTAAGAACCCACCCAGCAAAATGCCTCAGCTGAGACGGGGGGCCACCACTCTGGGAACAGTGCCCGTCATCCATTCCTCCGCCGACTACAAGGGAACCCAAGATATTATTTCATCTACCACAAGCCTTAAGTTCTCCTCTCTGGGGAAAAACAACAAGGCTAACTCACAAAAAGCGAGCAATCTCCCTAAACCTGGCTGCACCTCGCCTCCTCCCCCTCCAGTGAGAAAGTCCAGTCTTGACCATAAGACAAAGACACTGCTACCCCAAAGTGCCTTAAAGTCAGCATATGGGGATGGAGGGAGGACCTATGGAGTAAGAGGAGCTGTATCAGAGGATGAGCTTGAGGTACGTCACAGAGTGGACTCTACCAGTTTCAAAACCTCTAGCCTCAACACGGCCAAAGTTACCTCCAGCCTGAAGGCCAAAGGGCCGAGAGGAGAGGCTGGGCTGCATTATGGAAGTCAAATGTCTCTGGAAAGGTGTGAAAGCTTGTCCTTATCGGGCTCCAGAGCTGCACTTAGTAGAGAAAACAGTGGGACGAGTCTGGGCAGCAGCAGTAGCAAATCCAACAAGTCCATTCCACGATTTGGTATTCCTAATTCATCAAGCTCGCCTATAGCTACCTGCCCATCTTCCCCAAGTGGAGGAAGTATTAGCAAACCCGGTCAGGTGAAAGCATCTCTCAATACTAGGACATTAGGAGCGGTTAATGGTAGTAAGGCACGTTCACTGTCAGCCAACAGCTCCAAGGGCCTAAGCTCCTCCACAAAATCTTTGGCTACTCCCGTGACCAGAAACACCAATGCCAACCTCCCTCCATCTGGGCGGACATCAGCACCTCGGACCGCTGCTGCCGTCGCCGGCAAACCTGGAAGAGGGACTATCATGGGCACAAAGCAGGCCATTAGGGCTGCAAATAGCCGTGTGAGTGAACTGGCAACAGGCAACATATCAGGCAAACACATAAGAGGTTCAGGAGATTCAGACAGTGGGAATGACAGCGGGGTGAACGTGAACGAGGACAAAGCCCCCATAGCCATGCTGCCCTCTCCGTACAGTAAAATCACAGCACCCAGGAGGCCTCAGCGCTACAGCAGCGGCCACGGCAGTGACAACAGCAGCGTGTTGAGCGGGGAGCTGCCTCCAGCTATGGGCCGCACAGCTTTGTTCTACCACAGCGGTGGCAGCAGCGGATATGAAAGCATGATCCGTGACAGCGAAGCCACAGGCAGCGCTTCATCTGCCCACGACTCCATGAGCGAGAGCGGCATTTCATCGTCAGGCAGAGCAAGGAACTCCAAGTATCCCAAGAAGAGAGCAAATGGTGAGAAACTAATTTGGGATTTGGGGTTTGTACAAGTAGTAATGCAGTTATAGGGAATATTCAGAAATAATATGACAAATATCGTGCAGTCATCAAAGTGTATTTTCCCGTGAAACTACCTACACATACAGGAATACTGCGAGAAATAAGTACTCTCTCAGAGGAAATTAACCATAACTTTATGAATCCCTTTTTATTGCAGTCACGAATCAGTGTTTCATTACATTTTTTCTTTTTCCTTCTGAATCAGCAATATACATTATTCATACATATATTTGAATTATAATGAATGCTTCAAACAAGACAACTTCCAATGGTGTGATGATCAGAAAAGATGAACTGAACATAGTGACCGGGTCCAGCTTTTTGTATATAACCAATGAATTCATGTGCGTTAAAGCAACCTCCTGAATTATTCCGGTTGTGAATCTACTGAAGAGAAACTCATGAATCCCTTATAAATATGCAAACTCACAATTTGGCCATGCTGGGTAAAGCCTTGTATCACACTTTATATCTCACAGTGGGACTCGTGCATATTTTCTCGCTATTACTGTATATCAGCATGTAACTGGTGCCTGTCTAAACACGTGTGTGGTTTTGTAGGCTTCCAGAGAAGACGGCTAATCCCGGCACCCCTCCCAGACACCTCATCCCTGGGAAAGAAGACTGGCACAGCAGGGCAATGGGTGGACTTGCCTCCTATGTCTGGACCGCTGAAGGAGCCCTTTGAGATCAAGGTGTACGAGATCGATGATGTGGAACGGCTCCAACGGCGGCGTCAGGAGGAAACCACAGAGGTGAGCGCAGGGTGACTCCTGACTTGTTCTACATGCTGGATCATCTTGCCAAAGTGGTTTTAGCTAATGTAATGCCCGGGTCGAGGTCTTGTGAATCCCACTTTGCAAGGCCTCAGCAATATTTTGCATGTGCGAGATTGATGTCGTACATGCTCAAGACGTGCCACATTGACTTACGTTGTGGGAATTTCTTAGCCGCCCTCTTCCCAGTTTCTTTTTTAAGAACAGGACAGGAATAATATGTCCCAGACGTCTGACCTTCTGTCAGCTCAGTGGCAAATCCTGGAGTTAAAATGTCTCTGTCAAGATTCCCAGAGCTTGGTATTTTGGCAGCGTTCCTCGGGAATGTCAAGAGTTCAGGAGGCAATTACTGATGAGGGTTAATTGGTTTAAATATGAGCGATGACTCGGCTTACTGCTGATGATGGTGTAGGTGATACGGAGGGGTGTACTAATGGGGGGGAAAAATATGGTGATGAAAAGATTGGTGGGAATGTGTGATGAATGTAAGGACACCCACCACCACCACCCCCAAATCAGCTGAGCACTCATCACTGGCCGCCTGATCGCTTTTTATAGCTGGCTCCTCTTCTGTGGATCATTAAGTGCCCCCCCTGAAGTTCAGTGCAGTCTAACAGGGATTTTTTAGATATTATAAATTAATTATTGAAGTGATTTAGCACTGGGTGGTACTTTGATTTACTTTTAAGAAGGAAAAAAAAATGAAATGAATCCTCCTCTCCCAGCTCTCACTGCCTGAATGACAAGTAATTAATGTGAGACTTTTCCATCGCTGTTGCAAAATTACCATTTGGATCTTACGTGATCAGTGTATGTGTCTATTAATATAGTGGTTGCATACTCAAAATATTTATTCATGTGATAAACTGTCTTGTTCAGCATGATAACTCATTTTATCTTTTTTCCCCGATCTTGTCCTTAGCAACCATTCCAGGATGTTGACAAGGTGAGCTTATTTTTCATAGTGATTGACATTTAATTACACTGTGTTGCAGTACTTACATCACAAATTTGAGGAAACATGGCACACATGCAACATAGTATAGATACTGTTTGATTCCCTTTTTAAGGAGCATTTACTGTTAGTTTTTAATGTGCAACAGCAACTTTACAAGGTTACTGTAATTAATAATCTGTGTTTTCTTTTAGGGCCTGCTGTATTTCAACAGCAAGCTGAAGATGCTGGAGAGAAGGCAACAGCAAGTGAAGGAACTGAGGGCGAAGCATCAAGTGTTGTTGGAGGAGCTGGAGGACACCAAGACCCGACTGATGATGGACCCCTGCAAGTGGACAGGAGAGTGTAAGTAACTGCTCAGTTTCTTTATTTAACGTAAGATGATGTCCAATGTCCAATGATGATGTTAAGACAATTACAGCAGGTACTTTTTTTTTTAACATCACATCATAGTGAACCAAAACCAAAACTAATAAAAACATTGAACAGTGGATACATAATCACATAAGACAAAAACGACGAAGAGACATTATCCTCATGATAAAAAATAAAACTAAATTCTTACATTTCCAAGTACATTAAGTTTTTTTCCTATATTAACATGTCCTACACATTCAGGGATTCAACATAACCATATTATCTTTGTTTCCACAGTTGAGGTGGACCAGACTTTGGATAAAGACTCTCCGGAGTACCTGGAGGCCTTAGCACAGGCCACAGAGGAGCTGGAGTTCTGCGTCAACCTATGCAAGTCCCGTGTCATGATGGTAACCTGCTTCGACATCAGCATGTCCACCTCGGGCACTCAGGAGGGACTGCGGGAAGTGGAAGTCTGAGGAAAAGAGGAAAGTCGAGGTGAAAAGGAAGAGGAAGTGAGAAGACGGAGGAAGGTGAGATGTAGCAGTCAGTCTATAGACATCACTGGAATGAAGAAGAAGAGACAGAGCTGAGAGACGAGCGGATCTTTACATGAACACAGAGGAAATCTAGACCACCTAGCTACAGTGCCTCGTTGTCCAGGACATGGCGGAGAAAAGAAACGTGAGCACAAATGCCGTTGGCCTCTATGGCAAGGCAGTGGCCATCACTTACTCAAGAGTCAACGAACAACACCTGGAAGTGCCTTTTTTATTATTTAGTTTTAAGTCATTATTTTTCATATGGCGCAGGTATCTTAAGCATACCTAAGCAAACCCCCTGAACATATTTCTTTTAAGAAAAATATTTTATATTGCATTGTATAGTGTATTTAAATGAGTATGTGGTGTGTACAAATATCCTTTTAAGGAAAAAAAAAATAAAGAAAAAAGAAAAAGCAATAAGCTAATGTTATTGCGCTCCCAGACTTTGCCTTTTCTCTTGTTTCAAACCTCAGTCAGCATTTTATCCATGTTCATTCAGCCTCTTGCGCCTTATGTTAACTCTCTGTAGTTTTCTAGTCAAACTCAAATTGGACTATGTTATATCATCAAGGACTGCATTTGCTGTTGTCACTCATTTCCTGCCAGCTGGCCTGTGAAAGCTTGCAGGGTAGAGTGAATGTTTTTCCCTCCAGTTGCCTTGATCAAAATGGGTCTCAGTGGATGCACTAAGGTAGAGCAGCAGTAATGTTGGGGGACAGAGAGCTTATTCAAGCTGTGCTTGCCCGTGTTTATCTCACTAAAAATGAGAGATTAAGCCAAAACATATCAATCAGAAGGACACTGTGATGGACAGTGAGTGATTATTCTTGATTCAGCCATTCTCTCTGGTGCCTCAGTATGTGGTCATGCAACCCGGAGAGACTTAACCTTCCCCACACTGGTCTATGATGATAGTTTGATAAATGGTTACACTGATAGCAGAGCTCATCAGTGATCCTCTTCAAATGGGTTTGGACTGGCGGCTTTTTATATGCTGTAAAACAAAGGAGCACAGATTCAGTACTTTTTCCAAGTGTTACCAAGTGTTACCAAGCCTCTATGCATTCCAATACATTCACTGCAACTACTGGATGAACCTCAATACCGACTTAAGGGCAACAACACAGTTTGGCCTCTTTTGTCCCTTCTCTACTCTTTTTTTTTTTTTTTTTTTAAAGGCAAATTGACAACATTGATCTCCAACAAAGACTCGAGAATTGTTAATTTCCCATGAAAGGATGCAGTGAAGAAGAGCAAGTGATCATGACGTTGTTCAGCAAAATCAATCATGAGATCAGCTCTTTGTAGCTGCCAGAATGTGTTTCTGAATCAAACAGCTGACAGAGAGAACAAAGATGATCGGTGAAAATGATTGTCAAGAAAAACAGACTGGCTTTGATGTATCTCGGTGTGTTTGTTTTCTATATCTATGACAAATATGACTTTGTGTTCTTTCTTTTACAAAGATGTACTCTCTCAGGCCCTCTCTGAAGATGCTGCATGAGATTTTTTAATCATTTTTAAGAATGATTTCTACTCCATTTTTACCATTCTAATTTTTTACAATACGTTCAGTTTTCACTAATGTGGGGTTAGGTTCATAAATTAAATAACTATTACCAAACCAAGACCTTTTTTCCAAGAAATTATTATATGTAAGGTCATATTTCATATCAAAACCCATATTTTCTAATATCTTTCTTTTTGTATAGGATTTTCAAACCTTGTGTATAAATGTATAATACGGCAGCTTGTGTTTTACTTTTACAGTACCTGTGAATAAAATGTTTCTTCTTACAGTTGATTCAAAGTGAATGTTTTTCCCACAGTTTACATTTTCTATATCCATCATATTGTTTGTGTCCATAACATTGCAGAGAATAAAATGTCTGTTGCAGAAATAGATTAAAAGAGCAAATAACCACAAGGCAAACTTTGTCACAGGATCACAAGACATACACACATAATGTATCTATGGACTGAGCATGCATGTGTATTTTTATACAGTCATAGTTTAATATATAAGATTATACACTAAGCTGCATGATACTACAAACAGCACACAAAAGGTCTAGTAAGTGTATTTGTAATTTGTATTTCTCGGTACTTTAACCCAGGTACGGGTCTGTGAGGCATCTGTTACGAGGCCGCACAAAAAGAATGAATAATTTATATAATTTCCGTTGTATTATTAGAGTCTGAAAGACGTTTTATTTTGAAAATCAACCGGATTCTCTCTGACTTAACTTCTATCCGTGCCTCTTGACACCTTAACGCGATCGTCTCGGTCACGTGATCGGAGACGTTGCCTAAAGAAGTAGTCCGCAAACTAGCTAAAATGATTAAAAAACAAACGTCTTTAGAGAGCTTCTTTGCAAGGGGGACACATTCGTTTTACATTCCTGTTGTGTTATTTTATTTTTGCTGTATTTATCTGCCACACCTTGAAGGCTGGTCCCTGAAAATAATGCCGACAATAAACCGGTCCGTGGTGCAACACAGGTTGGGGACCCCTGCTTTAAGCTACAGAAACTATTCAAATAGCAAAACTTTCAGCTTTTAAGAACTTTTTTTCTACTTTTTCTAAGCATTTTTTAATAAATAGAGTAAATCTGCAGAGTGTTAAAATCCTTTTCAACATACACTATTTCAAACTTCACCTATTTCCATGCACCTTCAGCTACAGACACTGATTAATCTTTAGAGTCCAATTCTACATTCAGATTTCTGCATGATCACAGTTTAATGTCTGTGCTTCTTTCAGCCTGTTTTTGAGTTTATTATGAATCTATCAGATGAAAGGTTCAGTGTTAAAAAGTCAGTCATTTTCTTTGCCTGCTTTTCTCCACTCTTGGGTCTCAGGGGTCTGCTGGAGCCTATCCCAGCTGTCATCGGGCAGGAGGCGGGGTACACCCTGGACAGGTTGCCAGCCTATCGCAGGGCTAACACATAGACAGACAACCATTCACATTCCCACTCACACCTATGGTCAATTTAGTTTAATCAGTTCACCTAACAAGCATGTCTTTGGACTGTGGGAGGAAACCCAAGAAAACCCACGCATGCAAACTGCACACAGAAAAGCCAGACCCAAAATTTGAACCCCAAACCTTCTTGCTGTGAGGCACAAGTGCTAACCACTGCACCACCGTGTCACCCACACTTGTATTCAGCTGTTTTCAGCATGAAAAAGGTGAATGATTTCAACTTCCATGTTAGTTTAATTATATGGAAAAATACATGTCGATGATTGATGAACTGATTCAAAAACATCCACAGAGTGATTCTGGATATATGAGTGGAACTACATGTACATCAGGGGTCCCCGATCCTGGTCTTCGAGGGCCACTATCCTGCATGTTTCCCTGATCGTTATCAGACTTCTGCAGCTTGACGATGAGCTGATCATTTGAGTCAGGTGTGGTGGAGGAGGGAAACATCTAAAACCTGCGGGATAGCAGCCCTGAGGACCAGGATTGAGGAACCCTGATGCACATGGTAGAACCTGTGTTTTCCTGTATCTTTAATCCACACAGTTGTTTTCAATCCTGTCCCAGATTAGGCCTCGTCAGGTCAGTGTGTCAGACTGGGACTGATTGACCCTGTTGCTGCAGGTGAAACATGTCGGCATTTCCTCCACCAAAACAACTGGACCAGGGTTTTGTGTTATTTCAGAGCTGGATATCTGAAGAACCAAATTAAATCTGTCTGCATCAACTGCTGCCACAGGTAAGTGAGTAATGCTGCTGTTTGGTTGACCTGCTGCTATGATTTTTATTGGTATTTTATGAGTTTGGCTACCTCCTGCAGTTCAGCTATTATGAGCAGAGGTATAATTAGTCAGAACTGAAAATACTTGTTGAAAACATTCAATTAAAAATGAGGTAAAAGAAGGTCAGATTAGGAGAGGCTGACTAATTATTTGTTTCACACAGTTGGGCCATGAAAAAAAAAAGTATTACCTGAATTAAATGTATTACAATAAGTCATCTTCTGTTTCTCATTAATCCTGTCGTCTGTACATCAATTACACACTGAAAACAGGAGCTGCTCACAGATACTAGTCAAGGTTAAAATGTACTTTTACTTTACTGTCAGGGACATGCACAGAAGGTGAATGCATGTCTTTAATTAGCTGTGGTAAATTGAGGATATTGTTGATTTGGACGTACAGAAACTGAGCTGAAAAGAGAAGGTGCAGGTCTACAGAGATTAATTACTGTATTTGAGGGGTCTCCTGCTCAGTGTGACACATGTTGAGAAATCCACTGTCGCTGTGTGGAAACTGAACCCTGCTGTGCAATAACATCTCGCCTCCTCCTTGTTAATTCGGTTTTGATCAAAAGCACGAGAGGTTAATGTGGTTGACTGGTCAGACCAGCTGGTCACTGGATTTCAAATCAAATTGAGTTTTGCTTTCAGGTTTTTTCTCCCCAATTTACTTACTTGTCAGTTCACTGCTGCATCATATGTCACATTACATACAAGTCTGGTAAATAAAATGTAAGAAATTGTATCTTTTTTTTTTAAAGAAAATTAGTATTCAGTAAGTTCTCAGCCAGCAGTGATTTGGCAGACAGTGAAAAGCTTTTGACAAATCACTCAAGAGGCTGTCTGCTCGGTACCTTGTTGCTCTCGGGAAGTCTGCGTCTGAGTGGAAACATTTGGCCGAGGCTGCTGCAGACGTCTGATGGCTGCTGCGCACATCCAGCTCCGCGTATATCCCGGCCCACTCGCCTCGGGGCTCTCATCATTAGCAGGGAGCTGGGTGTTGTGTGAGAATAAAAATGAGTTCACAGAGAAGTCAAGAGTCGGCCCTCCCCTCCCTCCTTCACCTCAACCCGGCGCTGACCCTGAGCTGGAGCTCCTCTCACGTCTCTCCTCAGAGTCCAAAAGCAATCCCAACCCACAGAAACTCTCAGTGCTTTGATTTCCCTTTCTTTGTGTCTTGTGCCTTTGTTTTCATTATCAGCTTGTTACATTCCTGTGTCTGCACCATTCACAGTGACTCCTCCTGTCAAACTGTATCAGGATATTTTGTCGGAGTACTTTGCTAGTTTGACATTTAAAAGACATTTAAATCCCGTAAATGTTGGTCTAAATCTCCAAAAGCGACTTTTCCTTTAGATTTATTAAATCCTTTTGTGTTTTGTCATCCATCACTTTAGATTACCTCCCGTTTTGCAGGAAGTGTATGGATTATGGCTCCAGATATATTATTAGTATTAGGAAGCAGGCTTTTTGAATGCCCCCCCCGCCACCTCCTCCCTCGTAGTGCACTTCTGTTAGGCTGCCTGCATGTGCCCTGGCCTATGTTAGGATTTACAGCTCTGCAGTCCCACAGATTGGTCTGTCTAAACCAAGCATGCTCTTTGAAGAAGACCCATAAACCTGACCACATGCTGCCACTTATTCACAGTAATTAAAACAAGCTGGTGTGGAGAAAAGTCCTTAAATTATCAGAGGCTCGGCAAAGACGTGAGCTTCACACACACACACACACACACACACACAGTCTGTGGTCATGCTTCAGGGGGGTCGCAATCATTGACATCTCCATCGCCCAAACCAGCTGCATGTGTGAGGAGTTGTGCACGAGGACCATACCTCTTAAAAAGGTGCAGTCCGGAAAGCTTCCCCCGACATGTGCACTGTAAATTCTTTCAGGATGGGTGGCCACACTAATCCAGCAGCGTGTCACTGAGCTGCAGTAACATTACAGGCAGTAAATCACCGCAGAACAATCGATCCTGTACATTTAGAGACAGCCTTTTAAACCTGTTTGCTGTGCATTATTTAGCCATGAACTGTATATAGAAAGAGACGAAACAACCAGGGCTTAAAAATGTAGTAGTGTTGCAGTCAAGACCGCACCAACCAAGACAAAGACATTATCGAGACAAGACCAAGACATTTGGAGGGTGAGACAAGACCAAGACTGTAAATATCAAAGAAAAATCACAACAAAACAAAACCAAATGACCAGTATCTCTTATTAAAAATTAAGTTTGCCTTTACATAAATGCAACAGCATTTAGCATTTTTCTAGCGTCTCCAGTCGTCTTCATCCAGTCTCTATGTACAGGGGCCATGTCACAAAGACCACATGACACCAGGAAGGCAGCAGCTACAATCTACTTTCTCACTTATCACAGTAGTGCTGGTCTGGTCTTGACTGGTCTTGATCAAAAAACCCGAGTCCACCCTGTCCAAGGCCGAGACAAGACTGAGTAAAAATGCCTTCAAGATCGAGACCCTAAAGTGGTCTCAAGACCGGTCTCAAGACCAAGACCAATCTTGAGTACTACAACAATAAAATGAAGTGCACTACTCCCCACGGCCACTAGATGCTGACTCCAAAAATCTCTGGCTCCAATTGACCCCATTTTAAAAATCCTTGTTTGAAATCATAATTTTCTTAGTCCATCTGAAAAAAACTCCCAAACATATTTAAGTTGCTATTAGGCTTCAAAACGATGAAGATTTAGCATCATGGTTGGTCTGATTGAAGTCGAGTCTCGTACACATCAGGTGGCATCCACAAATGTTAGACCCGCCTCCTCACTTCTCCCATCATGTCCAAGTATGGTCATTTCTGATTCCCAAAATCAACATGGCAACGTTCAAATGCCAAACTCCTGACTTCAAAATGCCACAAACCCACATGTGATGTCACGTCAGCTTCATCCAGTCTATAAACGGTCCATGTATTTATCCAAGCATCTAAGCGCCGCTACTGTAAAGCTGTGATGCTGCAGATGATAGACAGCTAATAATTTAGCAGACTGTTACAAATTGTAATGGGAATCATCTGCCTTGTATCACCATTACTGAACTCCCTGAGTCCTCATCCAGTCTATCTGGTTTGAACAGTAATGAGGAGCAGGACTCAGGTCATGAGTTCAAACGGCCTGTGAGCTGGCGAGGTAATGAGTGAAGGCGCTCGCACGGTCCCGCCCACACATCCGCTTTCTGATGCTGTCTGACGATGAGCTGGCAGTGTCTTCAACATGCAGCCTCCAAATCATGAGGAGTAAACCACAGGAGAGGGGGAGGTTTCATATTTTCAAAAATATAAAAAAACCACGTGTGTGCATGTGAATGTAAATTTCTCTCTGAGCACAGGGACTGAACTGAATCCACCACATTATGTGATTCAATACGTGAGTTATTCATGCAGCAGACACGGCCTGCTCCTTATGGGTCAGTACGAGATGCAATGACCTTGTCAAAGAATGATAAGGAGAACTACTTTCTCCACCTCATGCACTAACCTTGTTTTATCAGTGGTCTTGTAGTCCCCTGGTCCAGATTGCTTGTAGATAACCACTGATTTACATACCGGCTTTGTTTAGAAACACTGTTTTAAAAATGCTTTCAGAATACTGATGTGAGGAGTTAATGCGCAATGAATATTCATTATTTGAGAAAGCCTTCTATAAATTCAAGCAGAGAAAATAAGTGGTGTAAAGTCCTTGATTACATGAGTTGTGGAGCACACTACATTCAGGTTAATGGCTAGGTGCTCTCCTATGAAAGTCTTTGGTTGTTTTTTTTTTCTTTTTTAAGGTTTAAGCTCTTGTAAAAATGTGGAAATTACTCTCTGGAGATCACTGGCTATAAAAAAAAAAAATCATTATTCCCACAGAAGAAGTGAAATAATTTGATACCAGGAAAAAAAAAAAATGCTCACTAAGATATTCTTGTTAATTGCGCAGTGAAACCGAATAGCCAGCCACTCCATCAGGTTGTCCGCTCTTAACAGATGGGCAGGCGAATGAAAAAGGACCTTTTTTTTAATTAGTCTGAAGACATTTCTTCATAACCGACAGACTCTTTCTGCGTTTAGGTTTCAGTGGCCACCAGGCAGGTTCTTCGCTGGCTCCCAGCAGCAACCATCTGGTGGACAGCAGAGCCCGGGCTGCAGGGTGGCTCCCCAGTCCACTGAGCTGTCACATGGCCCAAGGACACAACCGGTACCCTCACCCTTTATAATGTATAATCTGTGCAGAGGTCAGAGGTCAAATGATCAAAGTAAGATGATGGTTGTCGTACAGAGAATTATTCACAATTTGATACAACTCACCTGTAATGTGGGTATTTAAAATGATTCTTTTTAATAAACTTCCAATTCTTCAAACTTTTCAGTAACAATTCATCAGCAAAACCACATGCGTCCTGACTGTAATGTGATTACATAAAGGTTACCATGACATTTTGAGGACTCTGTGTGGGAGATACTTGCATCAGCAGATTGTGAGACACATTTTTTAAGGCATCATTTTCTACTAGGATGATTTTCTATTCAGTTTGCTTTTATTCCCGGTGTGTAGATCAGGGCGTGTTTGAATAGTAAGAGCGTTGCACTCTCCATCCAACTGTAAGTCATGAAATGCAAAAGGCTAACGTGGCTTCAGGTGTTTCTGTTGTGGCTCCTGATAAGATAAATTGAATTTCTTTCTTTCTTTTTACTAGAAAGAATCACATTGTAGGTGTGTGTGTGTGTATATTGTTGAAGAGGACATTTCATTTTTCAGAGCTTTGATTGCTTTCTGAGAAACCCTTATGCATCCAATCAAACCGTCTGCCTCTGTGAAGACTGGCTTTATTCAAACCCTCAAGTGTGACAAATCTTACCACAGCACTCTTTTGATTTGTTTGGAGTCAGACATGTTTAATTGTAGTGTTGTGTGCAGGCTTCAGTACACACATCCACTGCTGCTGATGTGTGTAACTGGCAGATAAAAAGTGACACTACAACTGCAGTTAAGTCTGTAGAAACAGATCTTCAACTTTACTAATTTACTACAGTTTACCTCGTTGTGATACCTCTTTGTGCTGCAGTTAGTTCATCCAGGCACAATCCAGCCTTTGGGTTAATTCACCAATCAGACGAAACCCTTGTTGTGCCTGTCGTGCAGTCTCCTGCTCCTCACTCGCACCTTTTTGATCATGGTGCTGTTTTCATTTACTTCTGTGGATGATGGTGATTATAGCTCTGAGCTGTTTTTCTTTTCTTCTTCAAGCGTTTTCCTTCGCAGCAGTGAGAGTCCCTTCATTGTCAATACTGAGATACAGTGCATTGTCTCATCAGACACTTTCAGAGGCACCACGCAGGCGACAGCCCAAACACCGTCTTTGTGTTCCCCCTCTGTCTCCGGCATTACAGTGTGATTGGTGCAGGTAGCTGACAGGAGGCTGTCAGCAGCCCGAGCGTCTGAAGTGGAGTCTGTGCAGAGGGAAGGGTTAATTACGCAAAATTTAAGACCCCTTCTTTGCCTCATCGTTCATACTGTAGCCAATCATGTCCAAGGCGCACACTAATCAAACATAGGCTGGCAGCTCTGCGCCGTGGCAACAGTTGCCGTGATGGCGGCTTGTCTGGCAGGGTGCGCATGTCCTGCTGCTTGCCTATTTGAGTTGGTTGGCAGGCTGGTGAAATCCCCCCTTCTCTTTTACTGCTATTCATTCATAGCCAGAAGAAGGTGGAGAATAAATGTGCTCTCTGAATCACTGACAGACTGGATCAGTCTTACTAGTGTCTGGTTTGTGCTTCATTAAAGCTGGCAGTCGTAAAAATAGAAACCATTTGTCTACTATTCAAATAAACAATGCAGCAGTGGTGGTTTAGTTTTCAGTTTCAATGCCTTGGAGGTAAAACACTGTATGTAACTGCTCTTTTCAAATATATGTGAAATAAACATTTTTATTAGGGACTCCATCAAAAAATGTATCTAATTAAATAGAGGTTTTGTGATTAATTAATCTTGATTAATTGCATTTCGTTTGCAGGCATGAATATTGTTAAATCAAGCTTTTTTAATGTCTGTAAAAATGCATTTAATTACATATCAATTCAAAACGGTAAAAAAAAGAAAATATCCCTGGCCAAAACTGAACAGACATAAAGTTAAAGTGCCATTTTAAGCACTTTCAATATTATATTCAGAGCTGTATTGACTTTAAATGGTAAACACAACAAAAAACAACAATAATTCAACATGAAGTGCAATGGCTACATGTTGGTGAAGATTAGCTGAGCTCTGGCGTGTGCATCAGTGTAATCATGTACCAGGAAATCGTGCATTGACACACGTACCGCATTGTTTGAAATGCAAACTGTGATTAAATGCGTTCATTTTTTTTTAATGCATTCATTTTTGTTGTAATTAATTAATTAATTGTAATTAATGCGTTAAGTCCCACCCCTAATTTTTATAAAATGTGTTTTAAGCATATTGAAATGTTTCGTTCAGATCTGCGTCCCGTCCAGTGGCTGTTATGCTCTAGTTTCAGTTCGAGTGACACACTTGTAAGTTAAATGCAGCTACAGTGAGAGATGCCATTCCTCCCAGACCCCTCCTCATGTGCTGACACTTCAACACGATGACCCTCGTCCACAGCTTTGAAAGTATGGCTGCCACCAGTCCACACATGTCAACAACATCGTCACTCTGCTGCCTGGACTTACAGCCACTGTGTTCATCTAGTTCACTTTAGAGCCTGACCTCTTTGAACTGTCAGGGACACACACACACACACACACACTTGTCATACTTTGAGTATCGGACCTCTCACTGCTGCAGTAATGAGCAGGGCTGCTGAACACTGAATGAGCCTCGGCAAGTTAGGGAATATGATCGTATGAGTTTACAAATGTGAAACTTACAAGAAGATGGAAGTTTAACCCAGACCTGCTTGAAATGATCATTTAAATAATTTGTACAGGAGTGTTGAAACAAATCAAAAACTGAAATGACTCAGACTTATGATGGCAGGTAATATGAATGTCTCATTTATTTGAACAACAACTTGAAATTGACAGCTAAAACTACAAGTTCATTTGAATTTAATGTTAATTATGTGATTTAACTTGAAATACTGAGTTAAAATAAAAAGGTCTCAAGTTAATCATCAGTTAAAACTCAGCTTGTAATGTTAAGTAATTATAATATTGTAGTTAACTAGCTGAACTAAGTTGAAACAAGTCTTTCTATTGCAGGGGGACTTCCATTTGTAACTTAAACTAGCTTGAAACGTCTTACAGTGTATAGCTGTATTCTGTGTGTAGAGTTATGTATGTGGATGACTTAAGTATAATGAGTATGTATTGTTATGAAGTGATGAATAACTTGAATTGTGGATACCAGAAGATCCATGAATGGCTGTTACTCTGCAGGAGGACCTTGGTAATTATTTCCTTTTTACGATACTTCTCTGTGGAGCTCCATATGGAAGATGGTACAGTTATGCAGATTCCCAGAGGTATTAAAATCAGAGTTGCAGGCATTTTTTTTATGATTGGTACCATAGACTGTGCTATAATTCTGTTTGGTTAGCTGTCATGTAGCGAGAATCGTTTTTTTTTTCCTTTTAATTTTGTACTGTGGTACATGAAAGTAATTTGACTTCCCTGTTTGTCATGAAAGTGCATAAAAACCCCTGTGAGGATAGAACAAAACAAAATGTCCTTGACAAAGCTGAGCCTCCGTCTTTTCTGAAAGAAGAACAAGACATTGTTCAAAACAGCGGCAGAGGGATTATTTTTGGTGCCAATTTCCCAAAGGTAATGTTCATTGTGTTTTTAGTATATGTTGCTCCATAGCAACCGAGATGAAATGGTTTTATTGATTTGCTCAGGAACAAATTAGGCCTCACCCGGGAGCAGCCACACAATTTACTCTGGCGCTGCCTCTGTTGCGCTATGAGCAACCTTAAACAGATATTTCTTCCTCCTCTTTAATTACCACTGGTTACCTGAATGGCACGACACACCGAGAGCTGCCCTCGCAATTAGCTGTCAGCTGTTTCAGGGCACAGCTCATTGATTAGATCATGACTGCTAATAGGACGTGAAATCCCGTTGACTTCTCTATTGATATGGAAGACAATGAATGGAGGTGTAGGATCTGCACCAGGCCAGAGTGAACCACTTCAATATGTAAATGAAGAAGTAGTGCTTCAGTATGTGCGGCACCAGTTATAGTCGCTGTTTCTAAAAGGATGTTTCTGTTAAATGATGAGAGATCTGTTGATCACGCTGGTTGGTAATCAGTTAATCCCACAGAGATGCGTTCAGGTGTCACTTTGCTTACAGAAAGCTTTTAGTCACAACCTGTTACTTCAAGTGCAAACTGCTGTGTTACATCTTGTGTTGTGAGAGGATTAAGGGGATGGTTGTTAGGTATTACCACTACATCTCCCGGAGCAGCAGCACGTCATGTTGCGTTTTAATAATTTCATATTAATGGTTTTTTAAGGGAGCAGAACATGTTCAACAGCTGTTGTCATGATTCTGTGTATTTTAGTTTTTCATGAATCCTTGTATTTAGTTTTTTCTGAGTTTACTCTTGTTTTGTAGTTTCAAGTTTCTTTCTTGTGTCATTTCCTGTTTTATTTTGAAAGTCATGTCCTGTCAATTATGTGTAGTTCATGTTTCTTGTGTCTCATGTTTCCTGTTTTATTTTGGTAGTCTTGTTCCATGTGTGTGCAGGTTTTATTTCCTGTCAGTGATGTCACACCTGTTCTCACCTGCTCCCTGATTGTCCTGTCCATCTGTGTCTCACTGTGCCTCGTTAGCTTGTGTATTTAACCTCATGTGTGTCTCTGTCTTGTTGCTAGTTAGTTGCTAGCTGGTTCTAGCCTTTATCACAGTCATAGGCTGTTTCTCAATTCAAAGTACGCAAACTTGTATTTGTGTACTTGGTGAGAATGTACCTGCAAGTTGGACTCTGAAGTACGGACTTGCGGGAAAGCGAGAACACACGAGGCTAAAGTGCGACTGGAACGCCAGCGTACATCACATCTCCGTTCGCTGTTGTGAAATGCATTATGGGTTATTTGGCTTCCTGAAGTCCACACAAGTCTGGTCTGATGCCGACTTGATAATGAAGGAGGAGCGAGAACACATCCGGGTATTTAATGCGATATTGGGCAGATGTGTACTTTGAATTGGAACAGTACTAGGTCTCCGACTGACACTTCACGAGTACGCAAGAACGTAAGTACGGACCAGTACGCATATTGAAAAATGGCCATAGTCTTGTTGGTTTTTGTCTTTTCAAATTTAGATCTCTGCTTTGTTTTTTGACTTTGTCTTTTCCTGTCGATTTGAATCCCTCTGCCCGGATTAAACCTGGTTTTACTGATCTGAACCTGCCTCGGTGTCTGCATGTGGTCCCTGCTGTACAGTAAACAAGACCTTCTTGTGACGAGGACAGCTCTTATCATGCTGCTGGTAAGACTGAATGTGGGTGAAAATGTTAATTATGTGCCTTTTTTAAATGATAATTAAAAAAGCTTCTAGTGGTTGTTTGTTTTTTTAAGTGCTTTTCATCCTTTTTGCAGTTGGATATTGAATCCCCCAGTCCTCAGCTTGTTGTTTCTTTGTTCATTTGTAATCATTGATCTTCTCTGTGGGAATGCGACTAGTCTGGGTGGACAGGTGCGTCCATGCCTACAGGCATGTGAACTCGAGGCCTGAACAGCTTCACCATCCAGACTTTGTGCTTGGGAGACTTTTGGCGCACGTGTGGCGGCCTCCCCCCTTCCTCCTCCTCCCATCTCCACAGCTCCCCAAACACAGTTGTTCATGAATATGGATAGAAAGCAAGGCTCCCTGGCATCATTAATGTGCCACAAGCCCATATAAATCACATCACCATAAAACCTCCAAATGCTCTGATAGAGAAGGTAACACGATGACACCCAGCGGAAGTCGAGAAGACAAATAATTCCCGAGAAGAGGAAAAACATTGTTGGTTACTTCCTTGTTGCACACTGTGATTAGTCCCTATATTACCCTGCAGTTGTGCGGCGGTGTTAACAGCCTCAGACGTCTCATGTGACGAGGGCTGGATGCAGTTACACGCAGACAGTTTATCTTGGCGGAGACGTTGACAGGCTCTCATGCACAGCTGCACCAGACGTGAACCTTTAGAGGACTCTCCATCCTCGGCACACAGAAGAAAACATCATTTCACTTTGAAAAACGACGCATAAAACTCGAGATCCCCACTTTTGTTAAACTGAAGTGCTACTGTACGGTTTGCCTCGGGAGGTTTTGGTAGAGTCTGCAGTTTAATTGGATAACTGGAGAGTTTTTGAAGGGTGATCTGAACATGTGCGTGTCAGCAGCTGAACTCTGCACTGTGGGCATTTTGACAGTCTGTTTGCAGCCAGTGCTCTCGTCTTTCATCCATTCAGACAAAGCAGCCATTAAATGCACACAGTTACTTTGTGCATATTGTTGCCCGTTAAGCCCTCCCACCCATCTGTATGTCCTTAAATATAAACATTTATGTCCCTGCTTTTTGCGGTACACCTGAAAATGCCATATGGATCCTGGGGCCAGTCCTATGCTGCATTAAAAAAAACACATTGTCTTTAATTGAGGCCACTAAAGATTTCCTCAGAGGCCTCCATATATATATTTAAAAAAAAGCAGGTTTGTCCATGAAAAGTTGCTGCTTTCTCAACTTTTGCCAAACTACAGTGTAGATATATACCTTTTAAGGTTTTAGGCTATTTAAAAAACTGATTTGACCTGAAGTAGTGTTGTGATATTTTGCCTTATACAAAGTACTGGATGGTGTTTTCCCATCTGGTAAGCGTCAGAACTGAACTTCTTAGTTCATATTTCATTTGCTATCCGAACTTATTCTCTGCACGGCAAAGGAGAACAAAGCGGCGTGCTTGTTTTGTTTTGTTTTTTCTCCATGACAATGCACCCCTGCAAGCATCAGACAGGCCCCCACATCCAAAAAAAAGGACGCGCTTTGAGTTCGACTTTTGGCTGTTGTTTGATGAGCGAGTCTTCCCCCCCCCTCAAATCGACACATGAATATGGAGTAGCAGGGCCGCGGTGAGGCAGGCAGGCAGGCAGGCATCTCTCCTCTTCGCAGAGTAACTTCAGACGAGGTTCCTTGCGGGGGGTCTGGAGTGGATTCTGGGGGCGCCGCCGTGCCAGCCTCCTTCACAAACCTGGCACTTTTTGTCTTTGGAGAGAAGCCATGCAAAATTCATTGTTTCAGTTGCAGAGGCTAAGGATGGATAAATATTTTTGAAGCATATGTATAAGGAGAAGAGAAGAAGTGTTGCTCAGCTCTGTGCTGGAACAATTTTCTTTTCTTTCGTACTCTCCTGGTGCTATAGACGATTCAGATGCACTGATCTCTACCTAATCAATCGAAGCGTTATGGAGAATTATTCAATAACACCATTGAACATGCAGCTGCAACACTTTGATCTTTTAACGGATAATTTATTCAAGTGGAAGTTGTACAGCAGTATTTCCACAACTATCCTCGATTTACTCCAAAATAGGCATTTTTGCTTGTAGAGGTAATCATTGTGATGGTTAAAAATCTTTTATTTTAACTCCAACATCAAATATTTTATTGTATCTCGTAACATATTATTGACGCTTCAAAGTTTTTCCATTTCATGAAGCAACCATGTAATTTATCCTGTGTACGTCTTTGTAAAACAGCTGTAAAACCACAAAGATTAATATTTTATTTTGATGCAACACTTCTTTTGTCAATTAGGTTTCATGTCTGATGAGGCTGAGATTTCCTCTGGGACGTTGCACAGCAGCAAATCATCCATTTGGAGCTGTGGACATTTCAACAAATTTGCTGAAAATGATACTCGTGTAAGTCAGTTAAGACGACTTTAGAGCGATGCTCACCCACTTCATACCAAATTAGATTAACAGTAGCTGAACGCCACTGATATTAACCAAATGATGTAATTACAACTACAGGTTGGGCTGCTAAAGCAATTATGAAGCTGGGTGAATATTCCCAGATCAGATTAAGATGGTGAACTTCAACCTCTCCAGAGTGAATAAGATGTAATTTATCTGTAAAGAGCGTGACTACACCTCCCTTTGCCTTTGACTTGTCTTTCACAGTGAGATTGATGATCAAAGATCTTTCATTGACATCCACTCAAACCTACTTTTGTCATAACACTGCCTCACAGATTATATTTAATACAGTGACTTGCATCCTTAGTCGAATTGAAAACATTTATCAATTTTTCAGATTTTATTGGATTTTTGTTTTGAGTGAATTTTATAAGAAGCTTGTTTGGGAAGACACACAATTTATATTTAAGCTTTTAATAATTGCATTTTTTAACACCCAGCAGAGGTCAACAGAATCTTGTTGTGGAGTTAAAGAGGGCGAGCCCAATGGACACAGGGTCATTATTATTGCCTGAGGTTAGGATTATGGAAAAGCTAACAACAAAATATGCGATGAGGTGGAGATGTGGGTAGAGGAGGGTTGAGCAGGGATTGACTCCTTAATGTAATTACACCCACTCTAGGGAGAGAGAGAGACAGAAGTGGGCTGGGGATTTGGGAGAGGGATGTGACAGGCTCACAATAGAGAGCAGAGAGGTGTCAGCAGACCTGTCTCTCAGGGTGAGGGTCGGCCTCATGGCCTCAGGCCAGGCACAGCAGATTAAAACAACCTGGTCGTAGGGCCTGGAAGCAGCACAGTCAAACACAAGGCAAAAGAGCTGAGATTATAATAATAAGCCATGAGGATGATGCATAGAAGTCATTGTTATTCCAGTGCACTGCCTCCATCATAAACACAACCACCACACTGACTCCCATACAAATCCTGCAGGCTGTTTTCATCCCACTAAATTTCAGCAAAATGGTGAAAGTGTGTGATAGATGCTGAATGTTTTGCAAGACTTCAGGCAAAGCGTATTATTTCTGTCAGGTGTGATATCCAGTGTAGACAATGCAGCGTTCACTTCCTGACATGCAATCACAGAGTGGATTGCCCACTCTGGAGTTGGCACTTTCTCTCTCACAGAGAAAGAAAGAGGAGAGGGAGGGGAGGGAGAGAGAGAGAGAGAGAGAGAGAGAGAGGCCCTTTGATGAAAGGACAGAGCCCAGCCCCCCACTCGCTCTCCTCCCCTCCCTCCTTTTCTTCCTTGCCCTGTGGAGTTAATCTGGCAAAGAGGAGGCAGCATCAGCCAATTTACACAAGCAGCAGCAGCAGCTTTTCTTATGCTATGTCTTCTCTGTTGCTGCCTGTGCCTCCACCCCCCATCCACCTCTGTTCTTTGTGTGTACACTTGTTTGCCCATATTTGTGTGTGCGAGTGTGCACAGTGTTGTTCTGCGTGGATCGGGCGGTGGAATAATATGGAGTACAGTAAGGTGAAAGACAGTCCAAGCCCTCAGGCAAGCAACACCTGTCTCATACAAGCTGCACAGCGAAGGTGTCGCCTCTTACCTTCACCCATCCTTCTGTGCCCACACTTATTGTGCAGTCTGTCTCAAGGACATGCCTCCCTTAGTTTTTATTCTGCCTAATAAAGTCTTTGTATGTGGCTTTTGAACAAAGAAAACAGATTAAGAGTCCTTGATGACTGGGCCCCACCCTCCCACCTCCACTCCACACACACACACACACACACTCAGATGTCAATGAACATCCCTTTTGGGCACCTATGCATATCAAGGAGGGGAGCAACAAAAACAAAATGGACAAAACATGTTTTAATTACCACCAGGGCTGATACACAGGAAAATTAATGACATGAACGGGGCTGTGGGTCTTCTCCACATCACGGCGGGTGAACGTAGGCGTTAATCAACACTGTTCACTCTGTCTATCATTGTGAACAGTAATTACCTAAACAAAAACTATGGTTTTTTTTTTTTGTTTTGCAGTCCGTGTTCGTCATGCTGCTGAGAGACCCTTGTTTCCTGCTGTAATGCGTTCAATAAATCCTCCAGACACAGTGATTCTCTCACAGTTTGGAAGCAAATCCAAACATTGTGGCCCATCAATTCCCCTCCACCAGGCGTGCCCAGATCAATTAAATCAAAGTTCATCTCAGCCAGACGTTAATTATTTAATGAATGGCATCTGGACTTGGTGTGGCCGTGTACGCATCCAAGTTGTTATGGAAATGGGAGCAGAAAGGATATAGGATGTTATTCACCATCACTGCTTCATCTCTCTAATATTTTGAAGCTAATATTTCTTCCTTCCTATTTACAGAGATTTATTGAAGAAGCAGAAGCTGTTGTTTTGGATCAATTGGACTGAAAACACTGGTTGCCCAGGAAACTTTGAAGAGATGTTTATTAATGTAATTTATCCTCTTAGTATGAAACAGTTTGATCATCGTGCAGGTTTTTTTTTTTTATATTCTCTGAAGTATTTTTAACAAAGAAAAATCTAAACTGCTGGATCTCAATTTAGAGCCACTAATTACAAAATTACGCTTATCAAGCACTAAGACCTCGTCCCTCTCAATTTTAGGCTGGCCTCTCCTAAGCTGCTGGTCAAAGGTGAAGGAGACCAGACTCATTGTAATTTACACAATGATGCATCAGCACTTTGTGTGCCCCGGGTCAATATAAGTCTGCCAGCACCTCGTGCAGCCTGTCACAGTCAATAGACTGACTGACATGACATGTCCTGCACCAGTGATTGAATTACTGGCCATTTGTCTGCCATGATTGTCTTGCTGTCATATCAGTGTTAATCTTGTTGTAGCTGCTGTCCATCATATCTTCAGGAGATGTGACTAAAAGAGTATATATATTTTTAATACATTGTCATTAAGACCTGTTTAAATTATTTGGTACCTTTTAATTCAGAGACATCCAATAAGGAGCTTGGGTGTCTCTGCCGACCCTGTCCCCTTTTCATTGTCTGTGAAATTTAATCCACACGTCCAAATCTCAGCATAATAAAGCTCTTTAATTCCTCTGATTGTAGAGTTTCCTTTTAAATTAACAATAAGATTAAATATTTGTAACATAAAGGTGGCTCTACACGTCCAGACCTCCATCGTAGTGGCAGCTCTGCAGCAAGGTGTGCTCAACAAACACCCCCACATGCAGCATGTTGCAGCGTAAATGTGTATCACTGCATGCATACAGTATTTATGTAACATATATGTTCATGCGATCAAGCTGCTGCGCCACATTTCCAGTGAATTAATTGCCAGCAATGTGCCGTATGTAGTAATTACCATGAAGGAGTGGTGTGCTCTGAATTATGATTTGTGTGTGTGTGTGTGTGTCTTTGTGTGTAGATAAATAGTCACTGGGGATGTCAACTGGAAGGAATGCTTCTAGAAACGCTGACATTTCCTGTAAACTGGGTGTTGGCCTGAGATAAAACAAGACTATTGATCGTCCAGCACGTAAACTCTGAGCTGAAAGTCACAGCCACTGGTTGTTATAAAGTTTGTTTGAATGTATATGAATAATTTCTGGATGATCACTCAGACTTTAAATGTATGGAGCTAATGTTGCCTTTGTCCTTCCCCAGTCCTGACATTATGCTCCGATAGTGAGACAAACCATTGAATTGTTAATAATTCAGGCACAGTGGAATATGCATGCCGTTTCTCTCATAGACTACTTAAGATGCACAGACTGAGACTCTTCAAATATTGATTTTCTCCTTCTCTCCAATAGTGATTTTATGCAGAGAATCCCTGATTTAGCCTTTCCTGTGCCACATGAAACAAAGGAGTGTGGACGGATGGTTAGAGTACAATTGTAAGTGTTTGCTGTGGAGTTTCTTGTCAAACTTAAGATCATGATTTGGATTAGTTCCTGCATAACACAATGATAACTTAGTGACTTTCTAAAATATAAAAAAAAACATCGGACTTATTGGGTATAATTGATTATGTCGATTATAAAAATTAATCAATGCGGAAATTCAAGAGTCGATGCGTTGTATTGTTTTTGTTATTGGTCAAATCAAATACCAGCTGGGCAAAAGTCATCTGTACTTGCAGTTCCCTACAGAAACTGGTGGGGGCAGTATCGCTCCCAATGTTTACGTTATGCACAGAAACAGAAGAAGAAGTGGAACCAACCAATAAAAAAGGGAAGATGCGAACAAGCAAGGCCTTTTGATTTTAAGGGATTTTTTTGTTTGTTTGGTTTTTTTTAATTAAAAAAAAAAAGGTTAAATAGTACGCTGGCCCTCTTGGTGGGTAATGTGAGTATAAAAAAACAAGACGGACAGTCGACCGACACAAAGCATTATGCACACTTTGGAGGAAGGAGTTTTCACCAAAGCACTTCCTGTTTAAAATACCACATTAACAGGAAGCACACGTTAGTCGGGGACTCTGCTAGCATTTAAGCTAACCTGTCGCCCAGCTTGCAACACACCACCCTCATGCAAATTTTTATCGTTTGACAGCACTATTTATTATTGCACCTTAACAAGAATTTCTGATCCAATTATTTGAATAATCGATGGAGTAATCAATGGATTATTCGTAAAATCAAATACCAGAAAAAGTCATCTGTACTTGCAGTTCCCTACAGGAACTGGTGGGGGCAGTATCGCTCCCAATGTTTACGTTATGCACAGAAACAAAAGAAGAAGAAGAAGCGGAACCAACCAATAAAAAGGGAAGATGCGAACAAGCAAGGCCTTTTTGATTTTAACGTTTTGTTTTTGTTTGTTTTTTTATATATTAAAAAAAAGGTTAACTAGCATGTTGGCCCTTCGATGGGTAATGTGAGTACAAAAAAAACCAGACGGACAGTCAACCGACACAAATCATTACGCACACTCTGCAGGAAGGAGTTTTCACCAAAGCACTTCCTGTTTAAAATACCACATTAACAGGAAGCACACATAGTCGGGGACTCTGCTAGCACTTAAGCTAACCCGTCAGCTTGCGACAAACCACCCTCATGCAAATTTGTATCATTTCACAGCGCTATGTATTATTGCACCTTAACAAGAATTTCTTATCCAGTTATTAGAACAATCGAGGGAGTAATCAATAGATTATTCGATTACTAAAATAATCGTTAGCTGCAGCCTTAATCTCACTCCATCTAATTACAGTGATTCTCTTATATCTGTATTTACAGCCCCCCCCCCAGGTCTTACTAAGGTGCAATTTAGTGGCACAAACTCAGAGGAAGTCCTTGATGGCTGTAATTCATCTGCTGCACTTTTCAAAACCTCATCGCTCACCTTGTTCCTCTGATCCGGCCCCAGCCTGGCACGTATTATTTAACAGGGAGATGAATGGCCGATTGGGCGTTGCTCATGTGTCATGGCGTAAGTCGTGATAAATAATGCGAGCGGCCCGACAGGACACGGGACAGTAAAGAGTAGAGATATCAACATCAACACAGGCCCAACCAACCGCAGTGTAATTTTGCAAGTCGTTAAATCACTGCCAGAGAAATATGAGTCCAAGGTTATTGAGCGCCGCGTGAGTGATGGAGACTTGGAGTGGTCCGTGAGGCTCAAGTTGCTGCGGAAATGAGATTTAACACTGTGTCATCTCGCAGGCCGCAGCCCAGCACGGGAGGAGAGAAATATCTGAGAGGGGCTGGATTGTATTTGTTGGTGCAATGCGATGTTTAGTGCATTATATTGGTAGGAATGGACTGAAGCTTTATCTGAAATGAATCAACACAGTAACGCTTCGCCAGCAGTGTGTATTGCCCACAGCCGGGCCTTTTTTTTTTTCTTCTCTTTTTTCTTTTCAAGGATGCTCTGTGTGTTTTGATGGACAGTACCTATCTACTACATAATGGAGGACCAGAAAGGCAAGAATGGGTGAGGTGATAGGGGCTGGAGATGTAAGGCGGATGGGGTATGCCATCCAATTTGTGATGGACCAGATGCTGTACCCTCAAGCGAGGTATTTTACCCCAAACGGTACCTGTAAAAACTCCATCTGTTGAAATGGGCCCTGGAATATGTCAGTACTCGCTGAAGGCTCTCTCGCTGTGCTGGAGCTGGCTCTGTGGCTCTGAGGATCATGTGTTGTCAGCTGTACCCTATGGGCTAAGAAAGGCAGGGAGCTGCTGTGGCAGTCTGACAGCAGGGTTGTGGCAGCCGCAGCCTGTAGCAGCTCTCTGAGAGCCCCAGAGAGGAGGAGGAGGAGGAGGATGAGGATGAGGAGAGGGGGAGGGGGAATAGATCCTATCATAACATAGAACCAGTGTTGTTGAATGTCAGTGTGGTGGAGAGACTGCAAATTACCTTTTCTTGTGAATGTCACAAAAGGTGCCATATGCATACAGCTGCAACATTTGCTCCCTTGGATGAAAATAATGGCCGGCGAGCTTCTGGACAGATGTGTCACCAGCTGATCCTTCGTCTGATGCTGGAGAAGTCAATTGTCCACCATCCAGAGTTGTGCAAAAAAATGTGAAAGTGCCTGCAAACCATCATGTATTTAAATCAGCATACTAGTTTTGAGCTTTTCGTAAAATCAACCTTTTGTGCGTGGTTATGAGATTATAGTAATTCAGTAAGCACGAGCCCTGCAGCTCGCTCAAAGGAAGCCTCAGGCACAGTCTCATGTTGTATTATGATGTGAGTGCTTGTAAACCAAGCTGTAAATGGAAGTAAAACCCAGCTTTGAATTACAACCATCTAATGCAAACAATTTTTGTACATATGATTTTTATTTTTTTTTTGGATTGTCTTGATAAAATATATTCTCTTGACATTTACGTTTTTCCTCCAGTTGTAACTCTACAACTGCAGGTACACGTGTAATACTGATTCATTGCTTTCAATTATTACCTTTTAGTTAAGGTGTGGTGGCATATTTTATTCACCTCCTAATGATGCTGAACTTTAAGGTGCGGCTGAAACCAGTCTCCTCAGTAACATTCAGGAAGTGTCGCTGAGTGATTTTGTTCAACACTACCAACCACTCACATCAACACTGAGGCAAAGCATTTCCTGCACATTTCCATCAAGTCTTAGTCAATTTAACTGCAGCTTCACTCTGGTTTTAAATGTCCGTCTTTATAAATGCTGATGTGAAGCTGTGGACGTGCTTTGGTTTATCTGGAGCTAAAACTGTACTTAGGTCCAGACATCTTGTCCCCGCCTCTGTTTGGAGGACACATGTTAGACCCATCTCATGCAGCTATCAGGAGAGTCTGTTAAGTGCAGCATCACTGTGGGTGAGGCCTGAGCTCTGTGTCAAGTTAAGTGGCATTATTACTTGTGCTGATAAGATTTAGATTTCCATAGCGTCTGTGCTCTTATTTTGAAAGCGCCTCCAATCTTGAAAACTGCAACAATGTCTTAGTTTTATCCAAGTAACACATCAAAGCTCTGAATCGTTTCTCCTCCATTTCTGCTCCTTGGTGAGAATCTCAATGCTGATTGGTTGTTGTAATACCATGTGATGCAAGTTTTTTGCTCAAGTTAAAATTCTTTCAACTTGCATCTGCTTGCGTCTTTACATTCACTTATTATGCAATCACGCCACAGAGTGAACACAGCTTTAATTCAGTTGATCCTTTGCAAACAGCTTTTTACCAACTGAAACACTTATGATGAACGACACCACAAGTGTTTTTAAATACAAAAAAAATCCCGAGCTTTGGGTATTTATGATCCAAAGTGGAGCAAACATACATTAAAATAAATTAACTTAATTCATGCAATTAAAAATATTAGTACAAAATAAATATCAGTTCACTTTGGCTTCAAGTCTCATTTAAACACATCTACTTCAGTTGGTTCTAACATCACAGTACTTAGTATTTGTAATATAGACATTGTGTACACACACACACACACACACACACAGCAACTCAAACCGAAAAATTCCAATGAAAACCTCTCGCAGCAAACACACTCTGTTCATTTATGTGAAATATACTTTTTAAAATATGAAGATATTGAGTCATTTAATTTTTTAACCATATTTATGCATTAACTTGGATTTTTTTAAAATAAACTATCACTATAATAAACTATTTACATCTTAATGTCTAAATTTTAACCAGGGCTGCTCATACCTGTAACCCAAATAATACACAATGTCTGTGTAGTACTTTGTAAGAGTAAGGATTTTTTTGTATTTTTATTTTTTGTAAAGTTTTGTGACATCCTATAATGTAAACACTCCTCAGTAGAGCTGGTTTTCACACCCCCAGCAGTGCTCTGTGTGTGTGTGTGTGTGTGTGTGTGTGTGTGTAAATAATCAATCCCCATAGCAGTAATCAATGGAGGGAGAAGTATGCAGTAATTTTGTTAATTAAAAGCTCGGGGGCATCAGACAAGACTGGGCGTTGGATCTCCATTTTAGAGGTGACATAATTACGTGCTATACTTTGTAAAATGGCTGATAGGGATTTTCTGCCTGGGCAGGAGGACTCTGAATATTCATCAGGCATTGTTAAATGGTGTTTGCAGACATATTACCACTTCAGGAGATTTAATCTTCAGTCACTCATCCAAAGAAGCATTAGTGGAAAACAATTCGCTGGGCCAGGGTGTTAAACGTAGTGGTGTACGTGCAGTTAAATGAACAGAAGCTCGTCTTGTAGACATTTATGCAACAAGACATGAGAGATGCTTCAGCTATGTGGTCCTGGCAAGACAAAAAAAAAACACCAATTAGCAGTAATATGTTGAGACTAAGTGGGCTTGGAGTGAAAGCCCAAATCAAATAGGAACACAAGGGATGAATTCCTTCTAATTTGAAGCCATTTTGATGGGAAACCTGAGCATGGTGGAGCATATGGCAGACAATTCAACTGTGTTTTGATAGTGTTCATAAACGGGGACCATCACCATGCCTCATTTCAAACCCAAGTGCACTTTGCTAAAGATAAATGCAGCATAGAAACATGAGGGGGTGTAAATTGGTCCATAATTGAATACTCCAGAGAGAAACCTGCTCGCACATCCAGCCCCATATGCATTTGCAGTGCAACACCTACACGTTATGTGCAGGTTATTTGCATTTGAGGAAATTCATACAAATGTCTGTTTATGTTTCTCGCCTCTTAAACTTGGTTTAATTCTGGAGCATGAAATGAAATTTTGTTTGTAAAGAGGGTTACATGGAGACGGTGGATGTATGATTTGTAATCAACCACAGTATTGTTGGGGTGATGTCATCCAGTTTACTCATTTAGTGTTTCCCAGATTGCAGTAAAGCACAGAACGGCTTCCCTTAGGTTAGATGTTGCAATCTGTTTTAAAATCAAAACCTGTTGTTCAACAAAATCTGAACCTACTTCTGTTTACTAAACAGTCGAGTCAAAGATTAACTTGAGGCTTGAAAAATCTTCTTTTGTGTTTTGTTTTGAATCCGTAGTCATGAGTAGGGCTGAAACGATTCCTCGAGTAACTCGAATAACTCGATTAGGAAAAATCCTCAAGGCAAAAAAGCTTCGAATCGAAGCGGCATTTGATCACAGAGTAGTGTTTTTCCAGAGGATTAGC
>OOFC01051142.1:7688-29572 GCA_900323345.1 Pseudochromis fuscus
CTCACATTAACGCTATGCTTCGTCACTTTTTGTAAATATAGTGTCCAAATAAGCGCCTTGAGATGATCTTGCTTTCATTTTTCATATTGCCTTTTGTGAACGGACACCCTTCTCCAGAGTATCCCAATCCTGTGCTTGTTGTACAGGCTTTGTTACCACTGTTAGTGGCTTATTAGCCTTGGGGCACCAGGTTTAGCTAGCTTCCAAACCTAACTGTAATCCTCATATTTTAACAACACTAGACTAATATGAGAAAGAAAACTTACCCGGCAGTACAAGAGCACGACTGGTCCAAAAGGCTGTGCTGATTGCATCTGAGGGAGAGGTCATGGGGTTTCTCAGATTTAGCTTGCGACCTGTATGCTTTTGCCTCGACAGTTGTAGTTTCCCCTTTGCTGGATATTTTAGTACTTTGAATATAACCCTCCACTGCATATTGTAAACCCTTCTGCCTCGATCTGGAAGATATTGCACTAGTATTACTCCAAAATAAATCACTAACACACACCGGACATCTCCCCGTCATGGCTTGTGCCATCGGAGCCACCTAGCTTGACGGACTAGCAATGGTAACTAAGTTGGGGCGGAGCTTTTGCGAAAGGTCAATTCTGTATTGTATTGCATTGTTCATTTACTGAATGATGTCAGCCACTATTTTTATTTTATATCAAAGTTGAGTGTATTTGAAGGTGGCTTCAGTTCTGTTGCTAGGTGACGATAAACAAATGTTGTTGCAGCTGGATGGTGCTCACAGGTTTGTAGCTCTGTTCTGTTTTACAATAAAGGAGAAAATGCAGCAGGAGTAGTGGATGCTACAGTACGTGGTGCTAACTAATGTTAGCAACATGGCTTTGGTGTTTCGTTGTGTTCCAATGGTCCAATCAAATTGCTCCAAGCATTTTGTCCCGCCTACATATCCTGCTTTTGCCAGAAATATGTCACGATATTCAAGTTAGTCTCTGGAAGTTGTATGTTTCAGTGCGACTTTAAACAGCTGAAGCTGTTTCAAATTTGGATGCAACATAAAAGCCAAAACATTTACTGAGCATCAGGCTCGTTGGCGGGAGCCTCAGTCTGCCTGCGACCGGCCCTTTGTTTGGTCTAATTTGCCACCTGCAGTCGAGCCACATCCGAGGTGGTTAATACCGGCTGCCGCAGCTCCAACCAGACTCCACTGCATCGCGGTCAGTCGGTGGAGCAGATGTTGGGAGCACAACATTAACAACGGCTAATTACTAATCAGGGCGGGGCTCTAATGAGGCCCCGCTAAACAAGAGCTCCAGCAAAGGCTCCACTCTGAGGGTGCACTGAGAAACAACTGTAATCATGCAAAAATAATTAGCTGCACATGAATGCGTACGTGCACTCACCACATGCGATAATCTGACAAAGCAACACACTCAGACACTAATAAATGGAAGGAAACCCAAGGAAAGAAAACAAAGCTAATGCTCTCCATTGTTGTCTTTGGGTTGAGTCATGGGTGCAGTGACTGGTGGGGATTTGAACTGTACCCGACCCCGGGGGTCAGTCACAGTGTTTGTTTGTATTGGAATATGACTGACTTTGGTCTGATGATGCATTTGCCCTGTGGACCATTCGCAATGAGGAAATCAAAAGCGGGAGAGTGCGAGGGAAAGAGAGGACCAGATGGGAGACTGAGATGGATTGGCCGGACTAACAGGCAGATGTTTATGGGCCATTATTTACAAGCTCTTTAATCTGGGCTATTTCCTCGCCCTTGGCAATGGATAGGTCTGTGGGTCATGCTGCCTGAACCCCTCCACCACTGGTCATCCATCTCCCTTTCTAAAAGACAGGGAGAGAGAGATGGAGGGATGAGGCTGTGCACATGAACAATATTTAAAGACTCTTTGAATGTTTTCTTTTAACCTGGAGTTTAAACAGTTTCTGAAATGTAAAACTGTGAAGTGGTGATTATTTTACCACTTTGTCAGAGGTATATTCAGCTAATTTGAACCAAATGTATTTTGCTATAAAGTATGTAAAATTATGCTAATACAGTTCAGTTTATTATAGTAATAATAATAATGCAGTGTAAAATCCATCCATGTTGCAGGGTTACATGAACCCAGCATGTAGTTTATATATTTACTGAGCTCTGGGTGAAAACAGCCCAAAACTCTTCAGGCTGTAGAAAAAGGAAGAAAGAATGAATAAGGACAAATAAGTGGATTTAAAGGCAGGAATTAAGGAGAAGAGAAAAGATGAGGAGGGACAGGGCGAGAAGGAGGAAGATGAAAAATGGTTAAAGATAAAAACTGCTTTTTATTATATTCAGCTGGATTGAATCAAACACATTTTGTTTTAAGTGCAGAATGTATAAGTACAGGATGTGACAGTTTACCTTTGTTGCTAATCCTTGTTGACATATAAAAAAAAAACCCCACAATTATTATTGAGATAAAAAAAATCTAAATAAATAATTGTTTGAGACATTTTTACAAATCAAAAGAACTCAGTGCTAAATAATTACACATTTTAAAATGACTTGGGGGAAGTATAAACTTATAAAGTCCCACCCCTTCTCCGTTAATCAATTATTCATCCACTGTTCAACCTCCCATATTTATATAGGCTACACACACACACACAGACACATTTTCTTTTACTTTGCTTGATTATATCTACACTGTACTAATATTAATAATCACTTAATAATTTTGTTGCAAAAATAAGAATATCTGCATTAACATATACATTTTATATACATATATATAATCATACACACACACACACACATACCAACGCAGTGACTTTTTGACCCCTTCTACATCCTTGTACCTCGTCAGTGTTATATTTTTCTACATTTAAATTAATCTGTACAAGAAAAATGTAACGAATGTGAAAAAGTATGTGTCTGTGAAGGCAGGAACGAGGGAGAGAAGAAAGGATGAGAGTGATGGGAGAGAAAGTCGTATGGATGATAAAAAGAGGAAAGATATTACAGGGGAGAAAAAGTGCCACCGCTATTTCCCTGTCATCCTTTTTCTCCTCGGAGCTGTTCCCTCGCTGTGCATACATTCAATTAGAGTCGTCTGAGCGATGCTGCGACCGTTAGGCCAACAGCATGTCTGCCTCCATCTCCTGCAGGCAGACTTACGCCTAATTTTCCCATCTGCTCGATGAATATTAGCCCAATTGCTGTTCATATCGATTTGTGCTAAGGTTAAAAGCTTGTGAGACCTTGGCTTGAATATGGGTTGCCTGGCAACTGCTCTATCCGACCCCCTAAAACCCCACCCCGCTCCAGTCTGCGTGGACAACTCGGTGTGGGATGTCGGTGAATGAGGGTGAGGATGGAGGTGATTGGGGGGCGGGCGGGTCCGGCCTAGCCAGATAGCAGAAGCCCGGGCCTTGATTTGGAGCCACATCAGTGATTAAAAGCTCCCCCTTCTGCCTGACATTGTGACCTTAACCCCCGGACCTCCATGCTCCAGGGTCACTTAACCTTGAACCCAATTACAAGATAAGGTTACTTAAGTGTGACCCTCACCGTGCTGCTCACTCAGTTAATAGGACAGGCTCTAGGAGAAAAGGGCCAGCGCAGCTGATACGCCTCTAGGTTAATTCGCTGGGCTGACAAAGGTCGCGGGCAGCGGCCATAAAGAACGGGACGGCACTTCGATTTCTCATGCAAAGTGAGACTCAGCAATACGATATCGCGGCGGGAGCCAAAGAGCAGAGGCAGCAGAGCCGGCGCTCTGATAAGATGGCTTCAACGCCATCGCCAGGTGCCATTGCTGAGCCCAGAGTTTGGTCCAACTCGAGAAAAAGCTGCCTGTGCACAGAGTCACTCTTTCTAACATCGTTGACTGTGTCTCCCACTGGAAACATGACTGTGAGGTCTTAGTTTGTGCTGTTTGAGATGTCCAGTCCCACAACAATACAAGAAGTGTCTCTAACAAGCAGATTACAGGCAACGTGTCCAAAACAGGACAGGAGGAAATCAGTGATGCGGGACAAATGTAAACACACATGTATGTATGTATTTTATTCTTCTTCTGTCAGCGCTGACAGCTGCTGAAGTGATTTATTTTTAAAGCAATGATAATAAAGTCCTATTGTATCTTGTTAAAACAGTCACCCACTGTAAGAGATGGGGATTTTTTGATGTTTTTTATACAGCTGCTGGATCTCTATTCTTACCAAAATGTAATCATCTGTCTGTTGGGTGATACTCCATCTCTGAACAATAAACCATTGAGCTGTGTTCAGTAGTTTCTGTAATGTTGCTAACAAACACAAAAACAAACCCTTCAGTGTCAATGAAAACATGAGCTCCTTGGCAGAGGTCAAAATGTTGCTTGATACCAATTAAAAAAAAATCTAAATTGCACTGAAGTGTAAATAAGGGAAATAATACAGAGCAACATACCTTCAGGTTTTTACTAACAGGTCAGACAGAGCAACATACTGAGCGTCTCATCTTAACTAAGCCAATAATGTGTGACTGGTTTGTCTTGTCCAGTGTCGCGTCCGGCCTGTATCAGGTGGTAAAACTCTTACCCTGCCTCTCACCCCTTCAATCTGGCATTATCCCTCCTGGATCAAAGCCAACGGGGCTGGCTTAACAAGACGGGCCACATCAGAGCGGACAGGCAGGGGGGTCGGTGGTGGACGGTGGTGAGTGTGGCGAGCAAACATCCACTGTATGTCGTGGCAAAGCTGCTGTGGTGAAGCCGAAAACAGAGCTTCACGTCACTGCAGCTTATTAAGGACTGAGCGGCTCTTCAGACGTGGACTCGGTGATAAAAACTCACCCAAGAGCAACACAGTGCTGAGCAATCTGTCCAGAAGAAAAGGAAATGAGCAGCTAATCTCCAGGAGGCTTTGGACTTAATTCATTTGTCTGAAATAACATCAAAAACATCTGGATAATTAAAATGACTGAACCGGATCCTGTCCTTTCAACTTCAACCAGATATTTTAGGACAAAATCCTTCAAAGTCATAATACTACTAGTAATAATGATGATCATAATAATAATAATAATAATAATAATAATAATAATAATAATACTTTTATTCTGTTTTGCTTTTGGTCAGACAGGGGACTGTATGTAGGATGAAGCTAACATGATGTCACCCATTGGTTTGTGAACATTTTGAAACCAGGAGTCTGGTAATTGGAAGTGGCCATGTTGGATGTTTGGATCCAGAAGTGACCATATTTGGATATGAAAGAAAGAGTGAGGAGGCAGGTCTGACCCTTGAGTCTGAGATCACTGTCCAATCAGGATTAAACTGAAATTCACTTGTAAATGAGCCTGAAAACCATTGGAGACCAGAGCTGCCAATCAAACTAGCCACACCCCTGAATCTTCCTCTTTTTAGAGCCTGATATTTCCTTAATGATGAAATGACAAAACTAATGACATCAGACTGATCTGTGGAAAATATCCACAGACTATTTCAGGATTGTTTTATCTAACCAACATCTAGTGGTCATCAGTGGTATTGCACTTCTGCATTGACCTAATTTTTGAGACCCAGTTGCTTCCTCCATTTCTATATGCAACCTATGCTTATTGCACATACAGCAGTTAGTTCAGTTGCAGACATGCTGTGGGACTATCTGTGTCCGTGTTAACATTTACAGAACAACTCAATATTTGCTAAACCTGATAAGTGAAAACTAAAGTCCACATTTGCTGCTGTTGCTGCTGCTGCTGCTGCTGCTGCTGCTGCAAGGATTTCACTGCAGGGTAAAGTTGAACAGTTAGAGAGAAAGTGCAACTCAAAGGAATTTAATGAATCTCAGCCTTTTGAATGTGATTCGTTGCATTTGGTTTTAATCTCGTCAGCCGTCTCAGGTCAGCCACTTTACGTGGCTCTGCCCACAAATAAGGCTCTCAAACAGAGTCCCAACACTCTCGGCAGCACTTTGTTTGAGGTCAGCTGCTGAAATAGGTCATCGTTTTCCTGTAATGAGAGACAAAGGGGTTTCTGATTAAATTTTGCAGACATAACGGTCATCAGGCTCACGGCACACGCTACTGAAGCAGAAAAGGACTGTATGTCCTCATCAAAATTCCAATCATAAAAACCAAAACAAAAGCTTTCAGGTTCATTTATATGATGTGGATAAATGACCTGAAAAAAAAGGATTAATGTTGAGTCAATTCAAGCCAACAAATCAAAACCTTTGGCTTTCAGTGACAAGCACTTTGCTTTATGCACTGAAAAGGGCAACTGAGAGGAAAAGGTGCATGTAAATACACTTAACTCACCAAATAACTTGGCAGTGAAGGACTCACATGTGCTTCTTTTCACTGAGAGTAAAATGTCTATTTTATTTTTGGGCGAGTAAAGTTTTATGTCTCTGCTTGGATTTTAACATGCGTACAATACAATGTAACATGTTGTTTGTGTAGATCAGTGTGCCACCTGATTGCTTCACAGTCTGGGTCAAACAGAAGGCAAAAGATCAGCTGAGAGAAACAGTGAGGGCAGGAATCTGAATAAAATACAGACTGTATGTAAAGACAGGGAGTGTGTGGGTGTGTGTGTGTGTGTGTTGGGGGTTGGTATTAAAGAATCAGAGCAGAGAGAGAGAGAGAGAGAGAGAGAATGAAGCTGCTCTAACAGTGGCCCGCTGACCGGCAGTTGAACCTCTCTCTGAACTGAAGATGAACCTTAAACTTGAGGATCTTTGGTCACGGATCTCCCTGGGAGCTACAAACTGCGGCAGCGAGTCCACAGAATGATGCTCATTCACACACACACACACACACACACGGTCAATACAAGCTTGCAGTCTGCACTCACACACACTTTACCAATGTTGCACAGAGGTAATTCCACATCATAATCGTTGTTGTAGCACAAACGGTTCCACTGGTGTGAAATTTGCACATACGCACAGCACAAAAACACCCCCTCACACACACACACACACACACACACACATTGATCCTCTGAACATACATGCTAACCTTGCCCTCCCCCCGCTCTTCTTTTGGCCTTTTTTTTAGCTGGCACATGCTAATCCTCGGGGCTTTGCAATCATGTAGAAAGTGACACACTGAACCTAAAGGTGTGCCACGCACATATGTGGAAAAAAATATACACACACGCTTTTGTGCATATAACATAACACTCCAGTGGAAATGTCAGAGGTTGCGACGGCTCTTTAACCATCCCCCCTCCCCGTGGCACGCCCAGTGTGGCACAGCAGAATGCACTGCGAGGTCACGGACGGGTCACCACAACATATAATGATCCTCGTCCTGTATTGTGCTCAGCTGACAGACAGACTGAGAGAAGAAGGGCGAGGATGATGATGATGATGGTTGAGGTTCGTGCGAAAATAAAAACAAAGGCACGTTGCTGTTTTTCCCGCATTAAAAGGTGATGGGAGCATTTAAATGGCTTCTTTTTAAAGCTGGAGGAGCATCACAAATCCTGTGATGTTGGACACACAGTCTGTCTCAGTGGTGAGGTGTACTCACAATATTCACTTTACAATATTAGCTAAAAAAAATTGATTAAAAAATTCAGTTTGTTTTTTTTTAAATCCAAATTCAATCACATTTACATCCTGGTACTTATGTAGTTGTTATTAAACAGTTTCTTAAGAGAAATCAGATATGTGATAATTAACTAACTTTCACTAATGTGTGTAAATATATGTCATTGCTCTGTTTTGTTTTACCTGCCTAGAGACTAAAGATGAACATTAACAACTAATGTGCATTAAAAAGAATAAATAATCCTGTGGTTGTTGTTATGTTGCTTCACTGTGAGTACGACTTCCTGCTGCAGTAACAGGGTGATGAAGGAGGTGAGTGTATCTCATGCTCGCTGTGATACGGCTCATTTCTCAGTGGTCCAATCAAATGGCTCCAAATGTCCTGCCTACACGTCCTGTTTCTGACAGAAATACATCCCAATATCAAAGTTACATCGTCTGTTTCATTTGGAGTTTAAATACATATCTCAACATCTCAGCATCAGTAAAAACAAACCAGGATTGTTCAGTCGCATTTTGTTAAACAGAAGCTTTCTCAGGTTGAAGAGCAATGGAAAAATAAAAACATTTATTTTAGTGAGAAAACACTCAGAGCACAAACCTTTGCCAAGGTATAAACCATGTCAGTGCTCCACCAGACATCATCCTGCTGTGTGTGGATTTTCAAATAAATACATTAAAAATTATTTAAACATTTTCCCATTTTAAGAGATGGGATTTTTTTCAGAGTTTTTATGTTGTTGTTGTTGTTGTTGTTGTTGATACCATCCCAATCCTCTAATCTTGCACAGAATTTAATCATTTGTTGTTCAGGTTATATCCAATCTCTCTAAGAAATAAAATAAAATATTAAATAAAATTCATTGAGACCTCTATTTCCCATAATGTTACAAACAAACAGGTAAAAACATAATCACTGTAATAACTCAACATCTCGTCAAACAACCAAAGCAGATCATGATTCTTCACTTTCATCTTGTCAAACAAATACTTCCTCAGGTTGTTGTGATGAAACTCTTACAGCAGGACACAATCCACCTCAGATCTCTGCTAAAACGTCTCAGACATTATCATCCTGAACGTGTGTGTAGATTTTCAACTAAATCCATTAACGTGACAAAGTTAGGACTTTAAAACAAAACTAAATAAATAAACATTTTCCCATTAAAGGAGAAGAGATTTTTCAGACAGGATGCAGTCCTCTGATTTTTTTCTAACATTTAATTGCTTGTTGCTTGTGTGATGTGGATCCGTTCAGAAGGTTTTTTTTTTTTTTATAATGTTGCTAACAAACAAACAACCTCAGCTGAAAACAAAACAACAAAACCTCATCACAAACATATCAGGATTCTTCAAATGCAACAGATACTGTATCAAGTTGCTGTGTGAGGAGTGATGGGACACAACATTAAATTCATCTACAACAGCACATCACAGGAAACACCAGACACTGCAGGAAGATGAAGAGAAAGGACCCGGTTATTAATTGAATGCACAAGGAAATTAAATTAAACTTTACACTTGGTTCAGTAAAAAATCATCTTCAATTTAAATACACCTTCAGCAGCCTCCATTGTTTCCTATAGGTCTGTACATTATGTTTGATAGTATTTAAATTCAGATGTTTGTCGCCGTTGAGGTAATAAAAAAATAAGAGCACATTCAAAGCTGTATCTTCGCCCTCTCAGGCCACGCCCACACTGTCAGCACTGGTTTACGACTGACTCAAGACGGCACAACAAAGGAGTCACACATCAGATCCTGACCCAGACTCACATTTCTGTTTTCCAGAAATTACAATCATCCCAAATGTGACTGGATGAAGCTGAAAGGAGAGATACTGCATCTCTTGTTCCCACAAAGGTTTTTATTAATGATTTGCAATGCTATATATGAAGTACAGTAGAAATACATGAATAAATTATGTGTAAACATCAATATTTTATATGATCAAATTCCTGTACTATAGCCTGTGGTCTGTGCTCTGCTGCTTTGTCTGACAGATTTCACACGTTAAGCTAAAGAAACATTTCATGGCAACAGAAATGCATTAAACGACTCCTCTTATGGGACAAAACTCCCTCCCTCACCTTCAGCTTCAAAAAGGGGAAGTAGCCTGAGTTTTACATTCAGCTGCCTGGTGAACGAAGACTTTCCTCTAATGACTTATTTATATCCCACAGGTTCAATGTGAGGAAGAAAGCGAAGGTCTGTATTCCAACAAATGGGCCTTAAAAGGAAATGGTAAGCCAGTTTGTCGGTGTTTAAGAATTTTTTAACCTTTAGCCGGAGAGCAGCTTTCCCGAGCTTGCATGCTCATTTTCCAGCAGCACCATACCTCACAGTTGTACATTTACACACATTCACTCCAGGGAGCTGCTCAGTACAAGCAGAGTCTACGACTGCAGGCGGCCGAGCGGCTCCAGCCGAGCAGCTGGGGGTCAAGGGCATCTCCACAGTAGCTGTTGAGGGGCAGATTGGCATCTTAGTTATACAAACATTTCTCAGAAGCAGAGCTGTTCATTCTGGAAGCAGAAATAACATCTTTGGTTAAGTGGAATCACAACGTGCAGAGGCAAGTGTGTTTGTAAAGCAACATTAAACAATAAGACATCAGGAGATGACTGGGAAGAGTCCAAAACTGACTTCAATAAAATGCAGAAAGAGACTTTAAATGTTCTGTTAATTGGTGCATCGTGAAACTACACTATTCAAAAGATGGACATAGCCACCGGGTCTGAACAGTGAAGCCGATGTGTGGTGCAAAATAGAGCAACACCACCAGTGGATACTAGATGATGTCATTTTCAGTCCTGAAATACTTCTTCTCAGAGATCTGGTCCATCTGAAAATCATTTCATCATTAAGGAGATATTAGGCTGAGAGAAGGGGAGGAGTTAGGGGCGGGGTTAGTTTGACAGACAGGTCTGATCTTTACAGGTGGTTTGGAGGCTCATTCACAGGTGAACTCTCAGGTGAGTCTCATACATATTGGACAGTGTCCTCAGGTTCAAGGGGGAGACCGACCTCTTGACTCCTCCCTTCATATCCAAATATGGTCACTACTGGCTCCAAAAACCAACATGGAGACATTCAAATACCAAACTCCTGAAGAGTCCACAAACCAACGGGTGACATTGCTCTGTGTTTCCAGAGCTTTGTGGCATCGTTGACAGCTGGCATCTTGTTTGTAGGTAACATTAGAAGTACATGACATTACTGATCAGACTTCGCCGCGATGCATCATATACAATATTATGATATATGCAAGGTATTTATGTGTACAATTCCAAGGAGTGGGGATCTCGATCAGCTTCTGCCCCGACATTCACGCACAGGTCACCCTGGACTTACAGTTGCATCACCAGACCCACAAACCAATGGGTGACCGTGATTTCCATCTTCTATATACAGTCTATAAGAGGGAGTTACAGGTGGACGTTGTCAAAGGAGGCGAGGTGCAGTAAGATCCACCATCCTCCTTTGGCATAGAAGCAGTTCAAGGTCTGTTGTACCATAGGTGAAAATGTGTTAGGGGAACATCCGATAACTTGATTTGATTTTACATGAAAACAATAAACTTGTAAAACCATATAAATGAGGAGAATAGTTATAGTGCAGTAATAAATTGAACTGGGAAAATTAAAGTGAAGTAAAGAAATTAATTAAAACTTTTTAATCTGCAGCACAACAGACAGACAGACAGACAGACAGACAGACAATAGTACTTCTGTCCAATCATTGTGATCAACAGAATAAGAATTCCCTCTATCAGCAGGTACACAAAGATTACTGCGTTCTTAAACTGATAGGATAGTAACTTAACACATATGTTTGCCAACAGAATTTCTAAGCTTCTTACAGAGGTCAGCGAGAGGTGAGTCTATATGGTCTGGTTCTGCGTTGTCCTGTTGTTTATCTGCACAATGACAGTGTTAAATCCCTTACTCACAATAATAAACCTATGGATGTTGCATTTCAGACACATGCTGGCAGTTATTAAGACAGCCATGTGGGATGAAAAGAGGATTTCCCATTGATCCTTTGTTGTTTCATAACTCTGCATTAACACTGTTCGCCTCTAAGGTCACAGGGTGTGTCAGCCAGAGACGACGCTGACAGCGCGTCTGTGTGTGTGTGTGTGTGTCACACATGGACCACATGCTGGTGTCCAGCCCTGAGGGCATCACAGAGTTCTGCCAGAACAAGTTGTGTTACTTGTGCTACTACACACATTGTATGTGAAAAGGTCACCGAGCGATCCCTGGAGGAGCCCGAGTGTTTGTAGACTGACAGCACGTCCCAGATCCATAGGCTGCGGTACATAAAGTACATGTGTGTTCAGTTTGCATGTATAAAAGAGTGTTTGTAACACACAATATGAATAAATAATAACTCAAAACTGATGTGTAAAGCTTTTTTTTTAAGCTGTCCGAAAGCTGAACCTTTATTTGAAAGCTGTCTGCTTTTTATTCACTTGCCTCTGGTCATGAGTAATGTCCTTTGTGTTGCATTATATGTCCAAGAACACAACAGTGTCCTCCATTAACGGTCCCCAAACCTTTCTGTTTTGTGCCAAAATAAAATGAAACACAAACTTTAAACATGCTGGAGACGCCCTGCGTAGCTTCACATGGCAAAGTGATAAAACTGTAGCATGGCTGAAACAGTTTAACAACTCCTGCTTTGACACACAAACACATTTCATTGGTGCCAAAAAAGGTGCACTCACTCCACTGTGCGTCAGAGCACAGCGCACACAGCACATCACAGCGCATGGCGAGCTTTTTTCACTTTGAGTGAGTCACAGTAAAAGCTCGTTTGCACTGGTGGTTAGAAGAGCTGTGGACAGTGAGGAGTCTCCTGAGGACCACGTGCCTCCATTTGCTCAGACGTTTCTCCAAGACCAGCAGCACCAGTTGTGTCTTTACGTCCATGACGCCCGGCGGTGGTTGGCAAAGATGTTTCTCATTAAGCCACTTTATTAGATCCATCACTCACCATCATCATTTACTAATAACTAAATACTCGCTGCCAAAACTGTGCTGCTCAACATTTAGCCTCGTTTAGCATCTTTATAATCTCATAGTTGTAAAACTTATTTTTGCTGACCTCCATCTAAAGTACTCTTTAGAGTTAAAGTAATCACCTTCAAATGATGATGATAAGAGGCTTTATCCAAATGATCTCAAATGAAGACACAAATTCAAATCACATATTTTTATTAGAAAATGATTTTTGTCAGAGCGTGTGTGCAACTTGGCACAAATGGTTTGTAATATTAACCAGTAATTACCGTATTTTCCAGACTATAAGCCGCTACTTTTTTCTTAAACACCAGTGTGGCTCATGTATCGGCGGCACGAAGCTCGTTAGCTTTTTACAAGCTAGCAAGCTCTGTGCCGCTGATACATTTAGCGTCATCACATCAGACCCGGTCAGAGTGGACCACGTGAAACTGTTCGGATAAATTCAATAGCGGCTTATAGACAGGTGACGCTTAATAGTCAGGAAAATATGGTAGTTCGCTTTGTGTTCAAACCACTAATAATGTTTTTTATGTTAATTTCATTGTACAAACGCAACTTTTCAAATGTATTTGCTATCCCCAGGTTTTAGACCTACTACAATATCACCATGTCTCAACACCAGGAAGCTGTGATATACATGCATTTATAAATATGCTTCATTTGAAATGTGTTTATTGTGAAAGGATCATATTAAACAGGTGTTTTGATCCCCAACTCAGCACCATTTCAACTCACTGGAATAAACAATTCAGAGACTTTGTTCATCAGGGAAACAAAAAGGAAGAAGTGAGAAAATGTATCTGTCTTTGTCATCCTTCAACCTGAAAAAAGCCCCATGAACATATGCAGCTGTAAAGATATGTATTGATTTGTTATGACAAATTAGACACATTTTTCCTCTCCTGTTTTTCAGAGCACTCAGATTTGTCCATCAGTGGCAATGACCTGTGTGTGAACTTTGTTGACAGCTCGAAGTAAATTGGCCCCAACACGGGTCAAACCCTTGTCAATATCCCCTGTTAAACCCCGCTTCCATAATGTAAAGAGGATTAGTCTACGTCTGGGAAATCATGTGTCTATCCAACAATGAAGGATTTTGGACAGATCTTGCTGAAGCACTCGAGCGCATGGACAAATTTAAACTGTTAAATCCTCCCGGAGCAACGCTTCATCCTGCACGGTGGGTCCATGAAACAGGAAGAACTGGTGAAAATAAGTGATACCGTTCATGTTTCCTGAGGTCATGACAGGTGGTGGCGTCCCGGAGCCGCGGCGGTGGGAACAACTGGCGTGTAGACCGGGCAGTGGACACCCAGGCTGCATGTGTACACTGACAGGTGGTCATCTGACGGGTGGGGGGTCAGGCCGGTGTCATCACCATCTATCACGACCTGGGATGGGGTTTCACCTCTAGGGCCAAACAAAGGTCACCGCTTCCAGGTCAGAGAAGTTTCCATTGTCAAGCAGCAGTTTTCTTGTATACAGATGGTTTCCAAACAATGAGGATAATCTGGTTTCCATACAGTAGATCTGCAGATCTGTGAGTCCAGGGTGACCTGTGCATGAAGCTTGTTTAGGATCCCGACACCTTTGAACTGTACACTTTGGACTTACCATAAAAATGAAATATGATATATATACTACTCAAGTCTTTCCAGCAATTTCGTGACTTTTAAAGTTACTTACAAATTAGACACTGAAGTCTTTTTTCAACTAGGCCACAAAACTCCTGAACCAGACACTGTAAATACAACGGTTTACAATAATGTTTGTGAGGCTTGACCTCGAACAGACCACGCCCCTAACCCGTCCCCTTCTCTCAGTCTAATATCTAATTAATGATGAAGTGATTTTCAGATGGACCAGATCACTGAGGAGAAGAGTTGACTTTAATGACCTCAGAATTACTTGTGGGAAAAAATGTATGAACCTTGTATCCCCTGATTTAAAATGACCAATTTTGAGTTGAAGTCATTTGGAGTCAGAGGTTTTTGGAGCCAGCATCTAGTGGCCATTGGTGTCATTTATATAAAGTCTATGGTGACATGAGTTTATGTTCTTTTGTATGGAGAGAAAGACATTCAATGTAGTGTGTTAATTTGCATGAAAATTTGGGCAAACTTAAGTGAATCTATGAAAGATTGTTTTTTAAACTCCAAATATCACAAACTGAGAGGAAACTGAAGAATTCTTCTTTTTATTAGGAGAAAATGAAGAGACATGAAGAACAGGTTTACATAGCAAACCAAATATGATGCACACATGCATTAAAAAAAGAAACAGAAATGGCAACATGCATGAATAAATTGCATATCGACCCAGTTGTTTTTCCTAAATAAGTTCTTTTATTTATTTTGCTAAAAGTATTACGTTGATGCCGTTTAGTGACTGCTGCTCAAGCTTGATTTTCAGTGGAAAGTTTAAATATGGAGCAAAAGTTAAGGCAAAATCAGAGTCTTTGCATTTTGTGTTTCCTACTTGTGGTGAAACGTTGTCCCACATTTCACCTGTTTATTTATACCCTTAACCTTAATCCAGAGCGTCCTTCACTGCTGTGAGTGAGACTTCATGCAGAGCAGGTGGAAAACACTCAGTTTGGGAATGAGCCAGACTCGGTGTTGATGCTCCTCTGCACTTCAGAGTATAACTTCTCACAATCTGAAAACTTGCCACTGGATTTCTTGCCACTTCAGAAGAGATAAAGCAGGGATTGTGTGACAGACAATCACCTCCTTTGGTGGAACAAATTAATTTCATCGCTGGTTCCTCTTTCATTTAAAATCTAATATGTGACACAAAGGGGGCTCAGTTTGCCGAGCTCATGTCTTTTGAAACGCTACACATTGCTAATTCTGTCTGTACACAACCTGAGGAACAATGGCACACACATTGTACTGTACACACACACACACACATGCAGAGACAGATACACACAGCTGCATCACCCAGCACCAATTACCACAGCTGTGACCTCACACGTCCGGGTCAGTGATTCCCACAAAACGGACAAAAAGAAACTTGTCCTGGAATCTCGGCTCCCAATTACTCTGCACCGAGCTGCACTGAGGACAATGCTGCAGGTGAGAAGTTGGACGGGGCTCCGTCACAGCTTGGCAGAGGCACAATGGAGCCCTGTGGCATCGCCTCGAACCACTGAGCATTCACAGATGGATTACTCGGCTAGAAGTAGTTTGGAAAGAGGTTTTTCCAAAAGGAGATAACTTCATTTTATGTCTTGTTTTTACGAGCGTATTTCACTGTGTTTGTAGCATAAGTCTACCACAAAGTTATTTTCTAGTATTTTTATCTGATAAAATGAGATTTCATTCAACGTGCACATTGGTTAAAGTGAAGATTGTCTGTAAGAACCTCCACCAACGAGGTAATGTTTTTATGTGAACAACATTACAGAAAGACTCATCACATATCTATCTATCTATCTATCTATCTATCACAGAGAATCCAGATCTCTTACAATGGGCAAATGTTTTGTCACATTTGATTAGAAACAAATTATTACGTGTTGGGCATCTATTGTCATTTATTGTATTTGTGGTTTGTTTTTGTCTGTCCTATTGTTTTACTGGCTGCACCACAAGTTGCAATAAAGATATCTTGAATCTTGAATCTTGAATCAAGATGGGATTCTGTCTGGAAAAATAAAAATATCGCATATGCTTAAAATGGGCTAAGATTTTGACAAGATAATGTTGCTATTTCACCACAAGAGGGCAGCAGTGTTCAGGCTAAACCAGTGGTCCCCAAACTTTTTTAGACCCCGGACCGGTTTGATAAAAAAAAAAAAGTTTCCTTTTTGCGAAGAAGCTCTTAAAAGACGTTTAGTTTCTTTTACTAATTTTTCGCTAGTTTGTGGACTTATTTATTTGGCTAACGTATCTGATCACGTGACCAAGACAAGCTCATTGATGTGTCAAGAGACATAGACAAAAGTTAAGTCGGACAGAATCCGGTCGTTTTTCAAAATAAAACGTCTTTCAGACTATAACGATCAATACGAAACGGAATTTATATTTATATTGTGAATTTATATAAATCATTAATTGTTCCTGTGCAGCCCAGTAACAAATGTCTCACGGACTGGTACCAGGCCCTGGCCCGGTGGTTTCGGACCACTGGGCTAAAGCATCAGTAGTGTTCGATCATGCCTTGGTGGAGGATTGTGCTCTTTACGTTTTGCTGTTTTTATAAAAGGCAGTGGTGCAAGAGAACAAGTAGGGGGCAGTAAAACACCACTGCTGCTTCTGTGAGCCAGATAGGAAGGAGAAGAAGAAGAAGAAGAAGAAGAAGAAGAGGAAGAAGAAGTAAGCAGTAAGTTGATATTAAAAACAGTGGGGGTTGTGCTCTCTGATTGATTTCTAGTTTTACAAATAAATGTTGTTTTACTCTCAGTGATAACAAAAAACTGTGTGTCGGGGACTCTTCACAGTGACCTGTCCAGTCTGTACCCTGCTTCTCACCAGCTGGGACAGACACCAGCCCCATCACACTGTACAGTCATACAGCCTCCTTCATTTTACGTACCACGTTTAACTCCGTACTCAGCACTGCTTTCTTCATGATTTGGTTGCTTGCATGTTGTTGACCACTCAGAGGCAACAGAACTGATAACGGTATCATTTTAATGGTTTCATGTAGAATGTGATGATGAAGACATGCTCAGCTTTTTGGAGAAGCCAATGCGTTTGAATAGTTGGTGTTTTATTTGCGTTCGTGCATAATTTATTATGACTGATTGTTACCTTGGCCAGGTCTCTATTATGAAAGAAATTATCAATATCAATCACACTTCCTGTGTAAATACAGGCAAAATAGAACTACGAAACATTGAAATTGTTCCTTGGGTAAAATACTATCTGTCAAAAAATCATCAAGATACAGTAGGTTTAGTAGTTTATCCAGTAACAGAGGACACCATGTATGCAATTATGAAGTTAACACTGTTTTGTTTGTAATCAGATTTACATTTTGTTGTACTGACATTTTCTTCTTTTGTGAACCAGGGTCCGAAAGCAAAGCACAAAACAAACTGATCCACCATCGTAAACCAGCAACAGTAAGAAAACATCAGAAACAGACTGTTGCATGCCTGACTTTTCTAATCTGCCATCTCTGTGGTTAAAGGTTGAATTAAGTTAAATTGAAAAAAAAAAAAAAAAAAAACAGGCATTGTTGAGAAACCTCACTTAAAATCCACACACAAAACTAGAATACAGTCTTCCTTCACCTGGATCACATGAACCAATGCATCAGCGTGAATACAGATGAAGGAAAACAGAAGCAGTTACTGCAGAGATGTATTGATTCCCAGGTCTTTCAGCAGAGGTAGATCATCAAAGCAACTAAATAAACCCAAAGAAAGTCAGGGGGAGGTGAAATGAGGGGGAGAGAGGAGCAGAGACACTGTAGGAGAGCTGTCTGTAGGAAACAGAACAGTGGTATGTGCTGCAGAGAACAGCTAAGGTCAACAACAGAGTCCTGCATTGATTCCACATATGTGGTAAGGTCAGAAACTATCATGGGAGCTTTGCCCCTGGGCAGTTTCCAATCATTCTGTTTCTCATAATCTGTGGAAAACTTGTCTGCTTTTTACAGTTCAATGACCAGTCCTCTCTGCAGCAATTACTATGACCTCTTTGCGCCCTTATGGTTCAATGCCATGTACAAGTGATCTAATGTGATGTAGTTTTCCCACTGCTATTAGCACACTGGATATTTGAAACTGTAGTGGATTACAATTTTAATCACATTCATTTCACTTAATAGCTGGACTGGTAATTAATATGTATTTCACATCTCTTCAGGGATCTGTATGGTGTTTTAGGAGTTTTAATCTGTCACTGATTTGTAAACAAAATGAGCTAAAGCAGGCGGTAGAGGCCCTGCCTGTTGTAGGAAGTGTTAACAATCAGTTGGCATCCAAATATGATGATGATGGCCCGCTTCTGCACATAACACTCGATTGATAAACTCAGGGGGCCACGTGGAGATGACTTAGTGGGTCAAATGCAGCCTGCAGACAGTGTGAGAGATGCACTAATGCGTGCATGCGCGCACACACACAGACACACCAACGTTCAGAGCATGCACCAAGTGGAAACAGACGGCGCTAAAAATAAACCATCTGAAATATTTAACTTACTGACCCAGAAAACAACCTCGGCATAATCTAATGTTTGCACAAGCAGAGGGCACCATGACGACGACAGAGCCATGATATCATTAGGGCTGATGGGTTATTGCTGCTGATAAAATGCACGATACGTTCTGCAGTGTCTGTCACAGGTTAACATGTCAAAGTCACATGCAAATGAAGCATCTTAGTTGGTGAGTCAATTATAAGAGGTTGATAGAGTCATGCACAGATTGCTTACATCAGGTTATTTGGCCTCAGTTGTTGTCAAAGGGGAACTCTCATGGTTTAGTATTTTTTAAGATTCACAAGAGACACATACAAAACACAAGTGACTGATCAAGCAGAGATGTCCTGACTTCACAGCCCTGAAATGTGCCACAAACACTAGATACTACAGTTCCCATGATGCACTATGATCTCAAAGATTAAAGGACTCACTACACTCAAGTATTATGTTGTAACTTTTATACAAAAAACAGATATACACTATATACTACAATGAACAAATAATTATTTCATGAATTATATTTATATGTTCTGCAGTTTAGCAAACAGTAAATGATTATGTCAGCTCAACTTATTTATTCATTTACTAATGTAATTCCATGACCATATGAATTAGTTGGTTGAACTATTGAATCAAGTTGGACCTAACGTTAGTAAATATACTGGCTCAAAACAAGTATCCAACCCTGGGCTCAACACATCCTCCCAATGCTAGTGAATAAGTTGAATCAATCCTACTAAATTAAGTTCTTTTAACACAAGTACATTAAAATGGACCACACCCCAGTAATTGAAATCTCCTAAATTAACTTAATTCAACACAAGTTGGAAACAACCTTTGTAAATATGTTGAATCAACCCTACTAAATTAAGTCAATAAAAGACAAATACATTAAGCTGGAAAGGTAGTAAATATGTTGGTTCAACACAAATACCCAACCCTAGTAAATAAGCCAAATCATCACTACTACATTAAGCTCAACACAAGTACATTAAACTAGACCCCACCCTAGTAAATAAGTTGAATCATTCCTACTAAATTAAGTTGACTCAACACAAGTACATTAGGTTCGACCAACAGAAAAGCTTAATACTGAAAACAGCCTTTTAACCACATGGAAATTCTTTCCATGTTTTTTCATGTTCATACATCAAGGGTTTTTTTTAGTGGACTGTTTTTTGTGCTGTGCTGTTTTTTGTGCTTTGAAATGACTGATCGTGAACATCTTTTTCAAGTCTCTCTTGAAAAGCATCTTTAATCCCAACGGGCCCGTCCTGGGAGTGAAAGTTCATTGCGAGAATAAAATCAAATGAAGAAAGAGCCAAAGTTGTTGAGTGACCCCAGACATGCCCTTCTCGGGTTGGTCAGGTTGACGAAGAGGACGCGATGATTGGCGTGGCCCCCTGTCCTGCTCGCAGCTAAACAGCTATGTCCATATTCAGCGATGATATTGGCCTCTAACCCCCAGTCCAGATGCCATTACCATTTTAGAGTCACACCAAGCGTCCGGGCTGGTGCACAACACTATCAATATTAATGTTCTGTGACTGAGGAGGCTTTGGAAGAACTTTCTCCCACATCAATATTGATGGTGTTGCCATACATTGGAGTCAGGGCCCTTTTTAAGGATTTATAAGAGGAACGCTGGTGGGGGGTGGTGTCTGTATGCGAAAGGGAGCCGAGCCATTTTTGGTCGGCACCTCAATGATGTACATTTTCCTGCCGTTCAGAGCAATTTCTGTGGGAGAGGGGCGACTCCAACCCACGCTTGATGAGATCTGAGTGGAGAGGGGTTGTGCCGAGACAGATCCAATTCCCCTGCAATGCTTTGCCGGAGATGATAGTTGTGGAAAAAAAAAATGAACGTTTCATTTCAGGGGATCTGGGAATGCTAAATGGGGGTCTGTTGATTCTGGAAATGGGGGTATTGCTTCTGGGACATCTTCACAAACAGTCCACTGTTGGCCCACACACGTAGACACAGATCCAATTCATTACAATATTAGTTTTGGAGATGCATTGCTCTATATATCAAGTGACCAGAGGGGCGTGCTCGGGAAGGGTTTGAGGCTCTGGCTCTTCTTTATGTATTCAGATATAAATCATAGAAAGAAAAAAAAAAACAAGAGGAAATTAATGAAACTCTAAATGAACTTTGTCTTGTTCTCATAAACCGTATCACACACTGGTGGTAGAGATTTCCAGATGCATTTGTCATGCAACATGAAATATTAGGAGTTATAAATGCCATGAAAAGCCAGAGATGCAGTCTGAGTGCAGCAAAAAACACAGAGCACCATTAGCATTTATTTCCAGTTTCCAGTGTTTTGGGCCACATAAGAAGGGTGAGTCTAATATCCACCCTCTTTTTTTAATGCAGTCTGAAACACCTCCTGAGAAAAAGGCTTGGTTCTATAAATGCTTCAATGCTCACTTGTCACTAACCCTGTCTGTCATTTGGAGCTGGGGAGGTTGAGTACGAGAGGTTTTCAGAGCTTTTTAGCTGAAATGACACGATGAGAGTGGTATGAGAATGAATAAAAATGTGGAGCTAAAACCACAACATTGAGCTGAAAGGTGCGGGAAGTGCTCTGCAGAGCTTTGGAGAACCTCAAAGTCACATGATTAGAGGTCAATACAGGTCTTTGTGTTTGATCTGCTGATAACGTTAAATCATTAGCAGCGCAGGGATTAATAAAGTCTTATGTAGTCTTACTGTATTTCTAATAAAAACTAGTCTTCAATATAAAAGCTATTAGAGTTAGTTAAGTTAGATTCTCAGTGCAACTATAAACATAGTGTACTTAAAAATATTTCACAATAAGAGCCTGGTACAACTATGAACATGGTGCAACTATAAACATAGTGTGCTTAAAAATATTTCACAATAAGAGCCTGGTACAACTATGAACATGGTGCAACTATAAACATAGTGTGCTTAAAATATTTCACAATAAAGCCTGACAACTATGAACATGGTGCAACTATAAACATAGTGTGCTTAAAAATATTTCACAATAAGAGCCTGGTACAACTATGAACATGGTGCAACTATAAACATAGTGTGCTTGAAAATATTTCACAATAAAAGCCTGGTACAACTATGAGCATGGTGCAACGAAAACATAGTGTGCTTAAAATATTTCACAATAAAAGCCTAGTGCAACTATGAACATGGTGCAACTATAAACATAGTGTG